>PVHX01006387.1:0-101258 GCA_004024805.1 Geosciurus inauris
AGCATCCACTAATCAGAGAGATCATTCGGCATTTGGTTTTTTGGGATTGGCTTACTTCACTTAGCATAATGCTTTCCAATTCCATCCATTTGCCTGCAAATGCCATAATTTTATTCTCTTTTATTGCTGAATAATATTCCATTGTGTATATGTACCACAGTTTCTTTATCCATTCATCTATTGAAGGACATCTGGGTTGACAGCCTTCACTTTTTGATGCGGAACTTTCTCCCCTCACACTCAGATCCCTGCATGCATCCTCAGCCTACCAAAATAATGCTGGTTATTGATGATGGAAAAAGTTGACATTCAGATCTATAGTTAAGATGCAGGGTAACCTGAACATAGGAATTTGCCCTAGGACAACTACATTACTTGCTGAGATTCTTGAGGGAACTGTGCAGAAAGCAAAGGTGAAAAAACTTCACACTTGGCCTGGGATCCCAAAGCATCTTGTTCATGTGAAACATTCCCTGTACCTTGGCCAGAAATGAATGGATTTTCTTTCTTTCTTTCTTTCTTTTTTTGGTACTGGAGATTGAGCTCAGGGGCACTTGACCGCTGAGCCACATCCCCAGCCCTATTTTGTGTTATGTAGAGACAGGGTCTCACTGAGTTGCTTAGCACCTTGCCATGGCTAAGGCTGGCTTTGAACTCACGATTCTCCTGTCTCAGCCTCCTTAAGTGCTGGGATTACAGGCTTGTGCCACCACGCCCGGCTTGGATTTTCTTTTGTGCACTTGAGCTAATATTCAAAATTTCAGAAATTTTCTTCATGATGATGAGTAGAAGGCTAGCCCATTGAGGACATAAAGTCAAGAACAGGAAAATTCAAGAAAAGGAAGCATGCCTGTTGATCCTTGTGCCAGGATTTCTTTCTTTCTTTCTTTTTTTTTTCTTTTGGAAGGAGCAGTAAGTACACAAGCTTTTCTCAGGATAAGTGTCCTAAGACAACGAGAGCACGACTATCTCTATCTCTGTCTTTCTCACTTTGTTTTTTGTTTGTTTGTGTTTTTTTGGTATTCACTCTGAATGCAATTTTCAACGTTAAAACTATTTATTCTCACAATAAACTTATAATGTAGATCATTCCCATTGAATAGTTGGGGCAATAGATTTTCTCTGGAGAGACAGAAGTTAATAGGATAAAAGTACCACGGATGCAAGATGAACTCCAACCTCACAAGCTTATCTTAGGCTAGCTAGGCAGATAAAATATCCATGTATTCTGTGGGTCATCAGTAAGAAGAATAGGGATATTCTTACAGTGTAAAGGAAAAACTTTTGAAAGGATCACCCTATATCAGGCATATTGCCCCTGGATGACTGGAAAAGCCCAAATGGACTGGGCTTCTGTCCTTCTGCATTCAGGAATGTAACAAAAATATGTAGCAATAACATATTCTTGGGATATTAAAAATGAGTTATTCTCCTAAATCCTAATGCAACTTGATGTTTTCTTGGGCTTTTTATTTCAGATTGAAATGCCTCTACCTGGGGCTCTTTTCAATTCATGTACATTTCTCTTAGTTTCTGGGTAGAAATGCTGAATGCTGGCTATGCATGTCTGGTGAGTGGAATTCACCCAATGACAGAACATGGCATAAAATATGAGAATATTTTATTACACACACACACACACACACACACACACACACACACTCACAGGTCTTGGCAGATTAAGAGTACTGCTTCTTGTGTCCACAGCCCTACTTCTGCTTTGGTAAGGGTGTCTTTTGTTTGGTATACTTTGTCTAAATAATAAGGGAAATGTGACAGCTTTTGGATTTGTATCAATTTTAAGAGCGTCATGTCATGTAACCTATACACAAACTCTGTTTTCCACAAACCTAAGAATATAGAAAGATGATGACAAAGCCCTATGTGTGTGTGTCTGTCTGTCTGTTTACATATTTATTTAGGAAAAACAAAGCTAAATAACCTCCTGTGCACAGGGTATTTACTGCTTTAGGGCACAATCTGTTGCAGAACAGTTAAAACTGTTGGTAAGGCATCTATTGTCATAATATATGCCTGGGCAGACCCTGTTCTATCTTGCTCTGCATCTGCGAGTGTGGTGATTTATTGGTATTACTAATCTTCTTTGAAAGTCATAGCACTGCTAAGTCAAAAATGTTGGAAGAGGAGAATGTGTCTTTCCCGCT
The DNA here is from genome assembly GCA_004024805.1 of Geosciurus inauris. Lineage (NCBI taxonomy): Eukaryota > Metazoa > Chordata > Mammalia > Rodentia > Sciuridae > Geosciurus > Geosciurus inauris. Next base: position 2,166 of record PVHX01006387.1, read on the forward strand.
GTTTGTTTCTATGGAATTTCCGATGACTGCTTTAGAAAACATTTTCTTTTTGAAAGAGGGTACACTTACATGGTTAAGGAAAGGAGCAGCATTTTAGTTAGGATTCTATTATTTTGAAATATGAGATTTTCTTTTCTCCTTTCGTTTTCTTAGGACAATAGTGTTCTGGAGGTTGACATCATCATTGCCATCACCATCTCTATCAAGTCTTACTGAACATTCACTCTGCAGAGCATTTCATTAAAACGAGGGATGTTTAGAAAGCAGAAACCCTAAATACACACAAAACCTGACTCTTTTTTTCAAATAGGGGAGAGAACTTGAGAATTTCTACTTGTTTTCTGCCTTCTTTGTTTGACTTCAGAGTAGTATTAAAATGAGGAGATTTTGGCATTGATTGAGCCACAATGCTCAGTTAGCTGGACCATTGCTTTGGAATGTAGATATTACAATGATCATTTAGGAGGAAGATTAGGGTCTCCCCAGGTAGCTGGTAGGTTAAAGGGGCTTTGTATTTACACACTCCACTGTCACCCAAACTGATCCCAAAGTGAAGACTGCGGTATGGACCATTGTAATTAGGAAACTTCACTCTTGTTTCAGGCCACCACACATCTTATTTTTATTTTGCTTTATTCTCAATTTCTTTATCATATCAAATGTTGCCTTCACCTCTGCACTCACAGTAAAGTAAAAAATGAGTGATAACAGCTCCCAGAGGTAATTGGTCTCCATTAGATGTAAACTGCCTGTCAAATAAATAGCATTCTAAATTGAGGACATTGGTTATCCCATGGGAAAAAATTTGCTTTGCGTGAGGAGAGTTAGAGAAGATAAGGCAGTGCCTCAGTCTGACTAGAGGTTGGAAAGGGTAGTATCATTATCAACATTGTGAACTCTGAAGACAGACTCAAATTAAATTCAGCTTTATAACTTATTTGCTGTGTTAATACTGAGCCAATTTCTCAAATTTTCTAAGAGCTAGTTTCTATTAACATGGAAATTAAAATAGTTTACACATTCTCAGATCTCTAGCACAGATGAGATAACAATGCATCAAAAATGTTAGCCTCAGTGTTTGATATGTTTGTTATTCATATGAAATAGATGATAGCATGCCTTTGTGTAAAGACAGCACTACAAAATTACACTAACTGAATCTGCAAACTTCACTGATTTGTTTGAGTTCTTCTGGCTAAAATGGAATAATTTTTTTCTCTTTTAGTCTTCAATATTGGATAATGAATAAAAAAGGAAATAATACAAATGTATACAGAAATTAATATTAAAAATTATATACAGATAAGCTATTTTATACATACTTACAAATGACAGTTATCACAAATGTGCAATTACTTGATTTTTCTTCAGTAATATGTTCCAGCAAAGCTTGCCAGTTCAAAATTGAAGAAACTTAAAAAAAAATGATTGGATTTTAACAATCTGACCTTTGAAATCCAAAATTACATATCACATAATTTTGTACATATGCAGACTAATAGTTTTAATTAAGCTCAACATTTGTTTTTTCAAAATACTGAAGAAATGTAATATTCTGCAAACTAAATGTTCTAGACCTCTAGAATCAGTTTTACTAATTTTTTAGATTAGTAAACCTGCCTGACTTCTTAGGACCTCAGTTTCCTTATTTGTTATTTTGACAATACTGTAAAGGATATTTTGCATAAGGTGCTAGATACAGGGATATAATTTATGGTAAAAGTGATGACAACTGGGTAGCTGCTATACACAAAATACGGTTTCTTATAAGTACTCAGGCTTGGCAAAAATCTGCTTAGCAGCACTTTCCTCCTTTAAAAGACTTCTCAATTTTGTCTTTTCTATTGGGATAGAATAGACTAAATAAAAGTTTGAATATGTTTTCAGAAAACAACCAAGAATCCAATGCAAACAACAGACTGTGCAGTACCCCACACAATAAAGAGCAGCCTTCGCCTGCTGATTTTGTCTTTGTTAACATTTGAAGGGCAAGGAGTTAATTTTTTACAACCTGTAATGGTTTTGTTTGAGGTCCTTGCACCTCTGGATGAATAATGGATGTTAATTAGTGATGACAATGACAGTAGGATTTCATGTTTTCACCTTACTGCACTTTACCCATCTCTGTGTTTTCCTCCTGAAGTAGGTTCTCTATTATTCTATCCATTATTTTACTCCTGGTAACTCATGCTTTGTTAAAATACAGCAGATCTCTTCTTGTGGGTTACCATAGCAAATTGCATAAGAATTTACACCATAAATTATTCATTACACCCAATTTAGTATAATTATTAATTCCAGCATACATCGGTGCCTGATTACATCTCAGTGCTCATTGCTGGATCTTGACCATGTTCTGCTGAAAATAATGATCTGTCATGGCTAATCAGGATCTTTTATGTCCCACAAAAAGGTGGAAACATTTAATTAATATAAGTTTAATGAAACAATGATGGGTCCAATTGTTACAATCTGTCACAGAGTTTTTCTAAGGTAGCCCAAAATCTAACCTATAATGAATTTAAGAGCTAGCACTGAGCACAACAGTCAACGTGTTTTCCAAATCAAGGGCAAATTGGGATGTACTCTTCCCTGGGTAGCTTTCTGCAAAAGTAATTCAGCTCTACTTTCACTGGGAAGCTGTGCTCCTAACATCAGTTCTGGTATTTCAAGCTTTCATGCCTTGTGCTCCCAGTGAGCCCTTTCCTTGCATTAAAGATGCATCCTGTATTGTATGTGAATGTTCCAAGCTGCATTGCCTCCCACACGGATCTCATTTTAACTCTGACTAAGCTGAGCTGAGCAAAGTTTGCAGTTGCATTTCCCACTGGGATTTTAACCTGTATAGAATATGGCTGTGGACTCAGTTCAAAAGGCTTTTGTCTGCAAAACCACATTCGTCTAAATATTCACAGAGCATAAACACATAGATATGATCTAATTTGGATTTGAATTGTGAAGGTCTTTTGAAAAGTAAAAAATAGTTTTCATGTGAAATGAGATATATGTTTTTATGTTGCTATTTTTATACATTTTGAGCCAGCCTTTATTTTCTTGTATGTTGAGTACCCTCCACATCAAAACTGATAAATGATATTATTTAATTATTTTTAAAACTATGGAATGAATTTAGTGGCTTATATTTTTTAATCCTGAAAGAAAAGAAGAACAATTAAAATGATAACATCTCTTTTACTGAGGGTAAACAATGTGCTAGGTACTTTTTATAAAATCGATTTCATACTCAAAATGGTGTTTTAGAGTAGATTATCTATTCTTCATTTTTAAGATGAGAAATCTGATGTTGGAGGTTCTCATCTAGTAACTTAATGAACAGAAATGTACCCAGGTCTATCTAATTTTAACTCTATAATTGTCTACTTCAAAAGAATTTATTAAAATGTGTCTTTAAAGTAGGGGCATACACAAATCAAAACTACTATAAGATTTCATCTCACTCTAGTCAGAATGGTAGTTATCAAGAATACAAGCAACCATAAGTGCTGGTGAAGATGTGGGGGAAAAGGCACACTCAAACATTTCTGGTAGGACTGCAAATTGGTGCAACCAATCTGGAAGGCAGTATGGAGATTCCTTAGAAAACTTGGAATGGAACCACCATTTGACCCATCTATCCCACTCCTTGGTCTATACCCTAAAGACTTAAAAATAGCATACTATAGCAATGCAGCCACTTCAATGTTTAGAGCAGCACAATTCACAATTGCTGAACTGTGGAACCAACCTAGATGCCCTTCAATAGATGAATGGATAAAGAAACTGTGGTATATATACACAAAATAATATTACTCAGCAATAAAAGAGAATAAAATTATGACATTTGCAGGTAAATGGATGGAGTTGGAGAATGTCATGCTAAGTGAAGTAAGCCAATCCCAAAGAACCAAAGGCCTAAGGTTTTCACTGATTAGTGGATCTGATATATAATGGGGATAGGACAAAGGGAAGGGAGGGGGAGGGAAGGGGCATAGGGTTAGCAAAGATGGTAGAATGGGATGGACATCATTATCCTAGGTACATGTATGAAGACACAAATTGTGTGACCCTATCTTGTTTACAACCAGAGAAATGGAAAGTTGTGCTCCATATGTGTATTATGGCTTGAAATGCATTCTTTTTTTAAAAAAAAATAAAAATAAACAATTTAATAAAAAAATAAAGTGAGGGCATACAGTATGGACTGTTTGAATATCTAAACAGATCAGATTTTATATCTTTTTCAGCTTAGGCCATGGGTAAAGTTTAATGTAGCATCTTTGAAGCACATGTATGGTTAAGATGACTGTGGGAAATGGCAGAACCTGTATAGTTGGTACCAATTCCATATCGGATTTTGATTAACTTGGCTGTACGTTTGGGTCAGTTTCAATGTATATGAACTTGGAGATACAGGATCTAGATTCTGTAGTAATGAATCATGTTATAGAAATGTAAGCTAGTCTACTGACTGGTCTCCATAAACATTTTTTATCAGCATCTTCACCAAAGAACTGTATATATACTACATTTCAATTCTTATAACTCCCCTCCTATGTCCTGTATATTTTCTCAAGAAAACATTCAGAAATTACTTCTAAGTCTACTTTTTGTGTGAATTTTATTTCAAGTGCTTTCCCAGAGCTTGTTAGGTGTGGGACTTTCAGATAACTGTCAGCTGTCTGCCTTGAAGACTCCTAGGAGCGGATATCTCAGTGGCACTTTGAGTGGCCCCTTTAGAAACCATTGATGGCCAAACACTATCATCTTTGCTCTGCAGTTCAGTGAATACAAGCTAAGGGTGTTCTGTACTGTCTGAGAATCATTAATGCCTCCAAGGCTAACCCCATGTGTAACACATTCCTTCTACCTTGGAGTTCTTCAACAGCAACAATGTAACACGTGTAAGAGGAGAGGTTATGGCTATATTTACATACAACCCTTCTATTTACTTATGGGACTTCATTATACCTAGGGTCATAGCATGCAATTTTAGAGGCCTTTCCTGGAACAACTACTTGCTAAAGATTGGTACAGTTTTTTTTTTTTCCTTCTTATTTGCGCAAGTTTATTGGATTGCTATAAAGCTGAAAGAAAAACTCCCAGGAGAAAGAAATGTGAAAGTTAGTGAAGGAACAAAGACTAGAAGAACTAGGCAGAATAAGGAAAGATAAGCCATAGAAGCACGGAGCAAAAAATGCCAAAAGAAAGTTAATCTACTGACTGGTCTCTATAAACATTTATTTTTAATCAGCGTCTTCACCAAAGATCTATGTAAACTGCCTTGTTATTTATTTACTAATCAATCAACAGCGTAATTCCACCTTCTAGATGTAGAAAATCAGATAATATAAAAATAGTTGTGATCTCTCTGTTAATATATTTATCTTTGACTTGTTGGTTGCCAGAGGAAAGTTTTAGGAAGTACCCAGTTGGGGACTTGCAGGAGGAAATTTTATTTTTTATTCCTAATCCAGGCATATTTCAGTTCTCATAAGAGAATTGCAATGCAGAAACAGGAACTTGATTAAATTTACCTAATGTAACATATTACCATATTTCTACACCTTTAATATGTCATTAATTTTGGAAGACTTTGGAGACATGGGAAATGATTCTCATCTTGCCCTCCAAATATGAATTTCTTCCAATGCTATTCTTTGTAGTTATAACAAAGAAGACATCAGTATTCAGGGGAGGGGTAATAATTAACAAAATATTAATGTATTTTTGTCATTTGTATCTCTGCTCATGACACATTCAAAATCAGATCAAATCAGCCCTCTGCCTTACTCCCCAAGTATAAATTCAGAATGTTACAGCAAGAATTCAAACAGATATACTGAGTCTTCATTTTCTAACACTGAGTGTAAGATGGGGTAATAAGATATCTTTTAGCATACCAACAGCCAGTTTGTGGATTAGACAAAGGAGAATGGAGGAAAGAGAGAGGGGATTTGAATAGGAAAAGACAATAGTCTCAATCGGACATAATTTTCTATGTTCATATATGAATACACCACTAGTAAAACTCCACCTCATGTACAATCACAAGAATATGATCCTAATTAGAATAAGTTATACTCCACATATGTATAATATGTCTCTACTACACATACTCTGTCTATACTCCACATATGTATAATATGTCTCTAATACACTCTACTGTTGTGTGTATCTAAAAAGAACAAATAAAAAAGGAACAAGTTTGGATTCTAGTCAAAACATTTTTAAGGTATATGAAGCAGAAATTATGAAAAAGGGCAAATAGGAAGTAAATGACAGAAGTTGAACTCTTGTACACAGTAGATTGAGGAAAAAGAAAAACCCTTCAGGAAATATTAGATGGTCAGACATGTAACTAATCCCTACCTAGAATAAGAAGGTATATAAGGAAGTGAAGATGTTTTTATGGTTTGCATCTGAATGTCCCCCAAAGTTTCATGGTAAAAGAAGAATCCCAATGAGGTAAGCTTCAGAGGTGGGTTATTAGGCAATATTTGGATCATGAGGGTTCTGATTTCATTAGTAGATTCCTCCATGATATCCAATAGCTAACTAGACTCCTGAGAGGTGGGAAGTAGGTCACTGGGGACATGCCCTGGAAGTGTTATATTTTTCTGCCCCCTTTCTGTCTCTCTGCTTCCTGGCTGCCACGAGCTGAGCAGCTTTCTTCTATCACATTCTTCTGCCATTATCTTTATTCCTTGGGCCATGAACTGAACCTCTGAAACTGTGAGTCAAAAATCTTTCCTCCTTTAAGCTATTCTTGTCAGGTAATTCAGTCACAGTGATAAAAAGTTGACCAACAACAGATGCAAATGGCATTATCCTCCCAGCTTGAACTCTGCTGGAAGTAATTACGCTAAGTAGTCCATCACTGATAGTTGACAGTCTCATATAGTTGAGAGTATGGAATGACATTGCCAAGAATTGAGAGTTCAAGTTTGAAATTCCAAGGTTTCTGCCAATTCTTGTGTAGTAAATTTTGCTTGCTGTGGCAAAAGATGTGGTCAAAATGAGATAATGCCAAAGTGCCAAAGCAGGGACTGGAGTAGGCTAATTTTGTACACAAGACAAGGCAGATATATGTAGCACTGGCAGCTACCAAAACCCAAAGAGAGACTATATAATGAACCCTATAATCTGCACAGAGTGGCTGCCCACACTGGAAGAATGCACAAAGGAAACAATTATCCTTCCAATGTTACCATCTTGTGCACATGAGGTAGTTGCTCTTTTATCCCAATGTCATGAGGTCATGTAAACTCTTCCTCTTATACCTAGAGCACATAATGGAGAGAAACCAGAAAAATCATCATGTAAAGTAGACACCAAAGCTGAAAAATCAGCCCCAAAGTCCAAATGATGCCTAAACTTTGTTATTTAGTCATAAGTAATTTAATAATTATAAATTATATCAGGCTTAAAAATAGAATATGAGAAAAGGTCAATAGAAACAATACAAAAGTTCCAAAGTTTACAGTAAGCTAATTTTGATTCTGGAGAAATTTGTAATCTTGCTTGAGAAAAGAATGGGATCATAGCAGCCATGCATCTCTTTTGTATGTGATTCTGTGGAATCTTTTTCTAAAAGCAAGTTTAGTGGGGTGAAAAATGGTATAAATGGGATAAAAATTGGTGTAGGAGAAAGAACAAAAAGAACACTGACTTAGGCAGTCAGCACTAAATAGAAAATTTTATAGACATTAATAACTTATAACCACAGTTGATAAAGGAAGTGTTTTACAAATGACATCCAACATCAAATCTCAATAGTCACAAGACAAAATGTTCTAACAATGACATCTGTGCTTTTTGCCAATGAGGGAAACAGGAGGAACAAAGGCTTAAATTGCTGAATAGTAGTGACATTAAATTATTAACTGACCAGATGGACATGGGCTATATACCATTAGTATGGGGATACTGGTGCACAGGTATTGAAAACAACATGTTTTATTTGGTTTCTCTCTGAAAGCTCTAGTTGGATTTTTTTTCCCATAAAACAAACCAAGATAGAGGAAGAAGTAAATGTAGTAAGGGCTTGTAGATAGAGAATCATTAAATTTTAAAGATTTTCAAATATTGATAAATACCAAATTAACAATATAATCAAAATAGTATGAAGTTGCATTGTTTTGTGATCATAGCATTTAAAAATTAAGAATATATGAAAAAACATTACTACAATTTTGTTTGCCAGAGATGACCATCATCTATTAAGGTTTGTGTCCTGAATTTTGTTTCCAAAACAGGTAATTTTACTTCTATATTACTGACAGTTTCACTCATGCCTACACATTAAAAAAGAAACATACAGGTGGATCATTTTTGTTTGTTTTGAAAGGATATTTCAGTCATCAAAATTATGGCCAAGGCGCAATCTGTCTTCTTGTGATTTTATATCCACTTTGAAAAAAATTGTCATACAATTTTTTTGTGAATAAAGTCAGGTGCTTGCATATGTGTGTGTCTATAAATTTGTAGCTTGTTTGTGAAAAGACTAGAGTTGTCCCCACTCAGAAACTTGGCTAAGTGATGCTGTAAAGCTGACACTCATGCCTCTAAGAAGGATATGATCTCCCTCACTAAGTGGGCAGATAAGGCTGATCTTAGAAGAGCTGGATTTGGGAAATGGAATGAACTGCCACTTCTGGGGAGAGCTTTTGCAGCAGTAATGGTGGCAGAAGACAGCCAGAAATAAAAGAACAGACTTCCTCTGCTCCTCTTGTTATCTCCATTGAATGCTTCCCTGTTGGAAAAACTTAACAGACCTTAAGAGAAAGCCAGCTGGCAGAGCTGATTTCATCTATGGTCTGCAGACTTCCAGCCCTAGCATCCTATAGTCAAGTGTATGAAGGAAGGTGGGGACCTGACTGACAATAAATAGCTTGATAATTAGTAGAGTATATGAAAAGTGAAGTGCAAGTGAACCTTTTAAAGATGTTTCATTGTCTTCTGGGTTCTAGGACATCCACTGAGAAGTCAACAGTCAGTCTTACTGTTAATCCTCTTAAAATAATGAATCTTTTCACTCGAACTGCATTTAAGATTTTAATTAGTTTTCAGCAGTTTGTTATGTGTTTAGGTTTGATTTTCTTTGAATTTATTGAGATTTGTGGTATCCAATCTGCTGTTGGATTACAACTTGAGATTTTTATAACATTTGACTATTTTGTCCACAATTTTCTATATTTTCATTAACAGATGAATTTGTTAAAAATTCCTTGTATGCTAATTCCAATAACTGCATAAAATTGTATATATATTTTATTATCTATTATTATCTCAGCTATCTGCCATATATTCCTTTATTTTTTAATGCCTACAGATTTTTATTGAACTAGACCTTGTGTTTTATAAGTTCCAGGGATTATTATCTTCCTTCAGAAAGGATTTTCACTTTCCTTTACTGGGCAGCTAAAGTTAGGCCCTGATCACCCTACTCTATGGACTGGCCTGGATTAAGGCTGAATTGTACACTGGAAAGAGTTAGTCAGCCAGTGGTTCATCCAGTTTACTATAGTATAGATGTTGAGAGATTTTAGCTCATCTTTTTAATGTCTTGTCTTTCCATGAGCAGCCTTACCAAGTGGCAGATGACTCCAAGGCTAAACCAGCATGCAGGTTCAGGTCTGGATAACTTCTCAATTTTTCACTCAAGACCTGTGCAGTTCACAAAAACACAGCTGGAAGTTTAACATTCCTCTTTCTGGGAAAGAAACTAGATTCTCAGCTTCTAATCATACTCATATTGTCAAATAGTCCCAGGGAGGAAGTCATAAAGGTAGCCCTGTGATGGCAGGAATGCATTCTTGCCCGTGGATTAAAAAAAAAAAAGAAAAAGAATGTATTTTTAACCTCATTGTCTTAGAAGATTTGAATTTTTTAAAATTACCTTTTGGCTTGCAATGTTTTGATTTCTGAGAAAGAAAGAAAAGGCAAGTTGGAGTATTGTTGCACATGGTTTTCGTATTTTATATTAACCTTAATCTGAAAAGTCTGAACTGCAAGTGAGACAATTAGGCCTCCTAGTGTCCTTGGATCTTCTGGTGATCTTCTTTATTTTTCCTTTTTTCCCCACTGATCTTCTTTATTTCTCCTTTTTTCCCCACGTTTCATTTTCTTTTTTTAATCATTATATATTGGTTCCCAGAAAAGTGAGAATTTTGGAGCTGTTGTTAATTTTTCCTTACAGAATAGTTTTTGGACCAAGGAAATACCTAGTTAGTTGCAGTGGTAGGGAAGCTATTTATAGTGCCTTTAAGAAACATAAATTATATGATTAAATATAGTGAATATTGAATAGAGGTCTAGATGTCCAATGAGATAATAACAAGTCCAATAATGTGGCATGAACATACTATAACAATTTTATATATTTGTGACCGAGTTAAATTTACCTTCTGCCATTTCTCTTTTACGGTGGTTCCTTGTTCATATACTATCAGCTACCTTTGCAATTTTGACTAATATAAGCTTCATAAATATATTTTCCTCATTTTTATACCTGTTTTTCAGTGTTTCTAATTTTCTACCTCTTGTTAACCATTTTAAGAAGGGGTAATAATAAACTCCCTAGCTCTTGAGGAAGATTTTTCTGGGCTCTCCACAAACAGAAGTCAGTAGGAGAACTGTTCCAATATCCCCACTCATAAATTAAATTGCCCTTGGTTACTAAACATATACAAACACAAGAATGATAACCAGAAATGTTCCAATTGTATCACAGATATATGGATATAGTTTTGCCCTCTGGAAGATTATAGCCTATTAGGAGTAGCAAATGAGATTATAAATCTGACAACATTTATTTAAGACATTTGTAAATGGCCAAATACTAGAAAAGCCAAAAAATGTTGAGGGGTAGAAATGACTCATGGCTAAGTTGAAACAACTGTGGCTTAAGAATCTGGAAATCAGATTTTCAAGATGCATCTGTGCCTAACGAAACTTTGGCAAGTCAATCAAACTACCTGGTCTAATAAAATGAGGATACTGGATAAGATGATTGAATTAATAGTCACTCAACAGTTACCTGTTGAAGGCTTACTATGGTTAAGGTTTTGTTAGGTTCTTGATTTATCCTAACTCTAAAATTTGGAGACTATGAAATCAGAGGAATGAATTGCTAAAAATTGTTTCTTAGGGTAAGGGGAAAATAGAAACTGAAGCTGGACCTTTAATAATGTGTGTACCAAATAATAGGAGAAGATGGAGCTGTGATTCTGGAAACTACCTTCTGTGCATAATTCAGGAAATAAGCCTTTTGAAGGAGATTGGAGCACAATGTTTTTTGTTTGTTTGTTTGTTTCTTGATTTTTTTTCCTGATTGAACCAGGGTGTGATTTACCACTGACCTACATTTCTAGACTTCTATTTTTTGAGATAGGGTGTCAGTTAGTTGCCTGGGCTGGTCTTGAACCTGAAATCCTCTTGCCTCAGCCTCCCAAACTCGTGTGATTACTAGCCTGTGCCACCAAGTCCAGCTGGAGCACAGTTTTTAAACAGAATTTCAATGGTTCACAGAATCTGTGTCAACAGGCAACTTGAGAGGATGTGGTCTTATTTAACACTTATGTAAACCTTGCAAGTCAAATATAGAGCAAAGTCATATTTGCCTTTTACTGTAGTTTTTATGGGTATAAATTCAAACATGTACATTTTTATAGCAATAAGTTATTTGAATGTTTGAAGTACCCAAGTCACCAAAACCACTTAAGGATATAGCCAGTGACAGAGGTCTGACAACTCTGTCCCACCATGTGTAAGATCTAAATTAATTGTTTTTGCATAAGTTTGGGTAAACTTTTGCATAAGTTTGGGTAAACCATCATTTGGTCACAAGATGTATAAAGACACCAGCTGTTGTAACATTTCTGCTAATGAAAAATTAACAAACCATTCTTTGCTGTGCCATGTCCAAAGAGTTGCTACCTATCCATTTATTTAGAAACTTGAAATCTATCTATGTATCTACTTATTCATTTTTATCTCTTTCTGTTGTCTACTTACCTAAACTATCTATGAACTTCTAACCATCATCTTCTTACCAATGTCTAATATTTTTGTACCTGTTTATGTTTTTGCTTATTCTTCTTATTCATAATAAGCAATTCATCCTAGGAAAATGGTATCCTGAGTAGACGAAATGTAAAGTATATCCTTTCTAACAAATGGGAAATTTTATTTGTTACATTGCTAATATTTAACTCCAAACATATTTTGGTAAGATAAAGTTTATTGCTAGAAAGAGAAGGAAAAATAGCCATAATTCAGTAGCATCTACAATCAAGTTTCAAATAACTGTCAAAAGTTTCCTTTAAATGCTAATAAATAAGTCAGTTATTCCTTTTCCATACCTGGGGACTATGCTCTATGACACACAGTAAATGCTCTGTAAAAGGAAGTTCACATACCTTTAGGATATGTCTGACTGCAAGCAGAATGGGAAGAAAGGAATAAGAGATGAAGCATTTACTGGAGCTACCATTCACTTGAAGCCTCTTTGTGTCCTGGGCTCTGAGAATTCTATCAACAGAGTGAGTAAAAACAGAGCTCACCAGAGCCCTGGAGAACACGCTGCAAGGACCTGCCCGACCTGTGGCATTAGGGACCAATTTCAGTGTAATTCCTATAGCACTTTTTCTGAAATTTACATATTTTGATTGGTAAAAAGCAAAAAACCCCACTACTACTATTGTCAACATGCCTTGACAATCCAAATACTATCTGGTCTTGAATTATTCATTTGCTCCTCTCCTCTTTTCTCTTTCCTAGTTGCTCCTAGTTAGGGCCACCACATAGTCTGACTTCCTAAACAGCTGATTGAAAAGTAATATACTTACATAAATATCATACATCATGAGTATATGTCAGTCAATTCTCATGAAGTAAACTGTTATGGTTTGGATGTGAGGTGTCCCCCAAAATCTCATGTATAAGACAATACAAGAAGGTTTAGAGGAGGAGTGATTGGGTTATGAGAGCCTTAACCCAATCAGTGGATTAATCCCCTGATGAGATTAGTTGAGTGGTAACTAAAAAGTGGGCTGTGGCTGGAGGAGGTGAGTCATTGGGAGCATGAGACTTTGGAGTATATATTTTGTATCTGGCAAGTGGAGTCTCTCTCTCTGCCTTCTGATTATCATGTGAGCCACTTGCCCCTGCCACATTCTTCTGCCATAATGTTCAGCCTCACCTTGAGCCCCGAGGAACAGAGCCAGCTATGAACTGAGACCTCTGAAACTGTGAGTCCTCAAATAAACTTTTTCTCCTCTAAAGTTGTTCTTGTCAGATCTTTTTACAGTAGTAAAAGACCTGACTAAAACATGAACCATCTTTAAGATCAAGCAACAAAACATTACCAGGCCTCTGGAAGTTTTCTTGTATCCCCTTTATTTAATTACCACCAACAGTATCCCTGGCCTAAATATTAATATTATAAATTAAATCTGTTTGTTTTTGCTCTATATGGAATCAAACAATCTACTCTTTTGTACCTGGCTTCTTTTGGTCAATATTATGTTGGTTTGTTTATCTATATTGCTGCACACACATAGTTATAGATTGTTTTGTTTTATTTTTATTGCTACATTTCATATGAATATGCCAAGATTTACTTATTATTTTAACTCTTCATGGGCATGTATGAGTTTTGAAGTGATAATTTCTGAAGGGCTACAAAGGAATCCTTCTGTCCAAAAATACTTTCCTTCAGAACTCTCTATCCTGAGTAAAATTTCTTATAAAAACATTTTCTTTAGTTAAACACATTAATTGCAAACTCATTAATGGGCTTAATTGTTGCTCTATGAGCTGGCTTCTATGCCTTCTACAATTTTACAACATATATAATATCTTTTGGAACATATGGAATGCAATGCATTTATACCCTGTCTTTTAAAAATTTTTAAAGTACTATAATCTGTTATTTCTAGGACTGTTCTTTCAATTGGGTTGCCTCATATTTTTTATTTCTTTGAAGGCCTGGATAGCCAATCTTCCATTGTTGAGTGCTGTATTTTCCCTTTAATTCCTTTAATATTTAGGACTTTGTTCTGAGATACAGCTAAGTGTGATCCTTTTGAGGCTTATTTGAAAGCTTTTTTAGGAGGGACAAGACAGACTTTTTTAGTTCTACTCCCAAGGAAGTACACTTCTGAAGAGTGCAGCTGTGTAACCAGGTCTTGCTCTGTGGCTGGTAGATGCATGAACTTTTCCATCCATTCATCACTCCAGGGAATACCTTCTCCAGCCTCAGTAGTTCCCTCTTACCTTGGTGAATGTATGAGTCTAAGTTCTCAGCTGAAGACTCAGGGGTTTCTTTGAACTGTAAATTTATGTATGTCTGCAACCTGCTGTTCTAGACTACTTGGTTCTATAAATTCTAGCCACCTTGGCCTCCTAGAACTTCTTAAAATGCCTCCTCAGCTCAGCAAGACCACCAAAACTAGTTAACTTGCTCCTCCAAGTGCTACAACCTGGAGGGTCTCCAGGCAGTAAGCCCAAACCATGGAGGGCTGACTTTAACTCATTTATTCCTTTTCTCTCTGGGACAGTGACCCAATGTCCTGGGCCTATTGTCTAATGACCACGAAGTGTTTTTTAGTATATTTCTCCAGTTTCTAATTGTTTAAGGTAGGAGAGAGGATTTCGTTAGAAGCAGAAGTCACCATACGGATCTACTTTATTTTGTCAGTAAATCCTGCTCACTGTTTCCAGGTCTGGCACATACTAATGCCTTTTTTCATCTCTTGAAAAAAGAGATGAAAACATGTGATGCCTTTTCTTGAATGCATCAAATGTGTACTCATCTTGATGGTCTTAATTTGCTAATAATAGGTAACACTTATTGAGTAGAAGCCATGTGCCAGGTATTCTTCTAAGCAATTACATACATTATTTCATCTACTCTTTATAACAATTCTATGTCTTTAGTGCTACTATTATGTTTATTTGACAAGGATATAATGAGGCTCAAATATTCTGAATTACTAGTTGGAGATCCCATGAGGACTGGGTAGCGGGCTTGAATTTGTACTCAGGTAGTCTGACTTTAGCTTTTGAACTGTTTGCCATCATACATTAGTGTCTAGCTTAGATATCCATTTTTATGGAATTATTTATACTGATCTCCAAATTTTGCTTTAGGAATACCTAAACTTTTTCAGAATTAAACAGATTACTTCATATTAAAACCTTGTGTTTTCTTGTCTACATTCTACTCTGTAGACTCTGGAGAGCAAACACTATTGTCTTGGTAAATATCATATCAATAGTATCTAGAGTATGAAAGTCATCAATAAATGTTGACTGATTAAATGAATAAAGGAATAATACTTTGATAATATGACTGTTGCGAGCGGCACAATTAATAATTACTCGGAGGTGGATTGTCTTTAAATGCAAGTGTGTGTTCAATCACAATAATCATCAAATAAATTAATGCAAAAAGTGTTGGGTGTGCTGGAGCACCCCAACTAGCATTCAATGCACACTAGTTAAACACTATAGGTAAATCACACTATCTCAGGGCAACTAAACACTACAAGTAATTCACACAATCCTAGGGCAACTAAACACTACAGGTAATTCACACAATCTTAGGGCAACCATGACCCTCAAAATACCTCCAGTGCCATGCGACTTCTCTTATCCAAAGAGCAGACTTTGTTTTTGTCTGGTGGTTCTCTTCAGCCACTTTGTTTTTGTCTGGTGGTTCTCTTCAGCCAACCCCGGACATCAGGGAATGGTGGAGTTGATCTAGGGATGGACATCAAGGCTGCTAGTCTCACTGATGTCCTTGAAGCAGAAACCCCCAATGTGTCAGGACAAGCAGTTTAGATACAGTTCCAAGTTGGTGGTGTAAGCTGGTGATTACACCCAGCGAAAGTCAATGTCCATTGGTTATGTCTAGTAAGATAATGTAATTGCTACCTGGCATATTCTTTGCACATGTGCATACAACAGTGCTCCCTATCAGTTGTAACCAGTCATTGCTAAGCATGCCTATGGTTAGGTGCCCCTTACAGCAACTTATCGATTGCAAGCAGGCATGACTAAGCATGTCAATGACTGCTGTTCCTTATGGTCAGCAACTTACTCTCCACCATGTCCAGGCATGTCTATGGCATATGCTCCTTACAATGACACAAATAATTCTTATATGGTCTTTATTAGTGAATGATTTCAATTTATTTTTCAGTGCTGGGTGATCAAACATGGGGTCTTACACGTGATAGGCAAGAACTCTATCACTGAGCCACATCCCCAGACCAAATAATTTCAATTTTTGAGACTAGCTAGCCAAATACTATTTCCTATATCCTATGAGAAGGAGTCACTAGAAAATAAGTTTTAGACGTGTTTGTGGAGGTTAGGAAAGGACTATATCTTGCAGCCTTATCCCTTGAAGATGAGTCTGCCTATATAGCATAGCAGAGGCTCAAAAACCCAGGAGGAATGGAAATGGGGAGGGGCTTGAGGAGAGGAGAAACAGAAACTGAAGGCAATAGGGAGTTGTTGAATGGACAATACTATGTCATTTTGCCTAGGGCTGGCCAGCTTACTGAAAGCAGTTGTTTAACATATTCTATTCAAAATCCATGATCCTTTAAGGTTGGAAGTCATTTCGTTTATTGGGCACAGGTAGACAGGTTTTCTGTCAATCTAAATAAATTACTTAGTCAATGCAGTTGCATTTTATTGACAGAAAATTGGTGTTCTTATGAGAATATTTGATCCTCTTCCTTATCAAGTAAAAAGGTACAGAATAAGAGAGCATAACCAAGTCTGAAAGTGGCTATGTGTCATCCTTATGGTGGATTCTGTGGGCTCTGTAGGTAATGAATGGTTGTTGGTTATCATTGCCTTTTCCCTTTGCACTTGAAAGAAAGGATTATGGTGAATATTGCTTTTATATTTTCTGACATAAATATCATTTGTATAAGTACTTCTTCCCTTTAGTTTGCAGAGAATTTCGTTCAAAGCAGCAAGGATATAGTCATAATTGAGTAGTTATTACTACTTTATATTTCTGAGTCTCAAATATTGCTATGTATAAAATGGTTGTATCCTTCATCGATATTGTTAACTCCATACTGGTTTTCATATTGTGTTCCATAAAAATCTTAAGATTTTACAGAGGCATGACAAAAGCAAATATGGAGGAAAGGAGAAGGGAAACCAAGCAGGGCTGTAGGACTCTCACCTTTCTACCAACTAGGATCACTCTGCTTCTTCTCTTTTATCTGTGAAGGAGGATTTGCATTAAATCATCCTCACTCCCTCCCCTGGTACTGTTATAATGAACTGACCTGAAAATAAGTGCATTAAGTGGCCATAGAACATAAAGACACTAATTAGTTCACTTGGGGATCAAATCCATGATAACAGACTTATTCATGCTTTTCTTTATCCCCAAAACTATTCAGATAAAAGAAAAAGGAGAAAATAAATCTATCATATATATGACAATCCTCAAGAACAAACACTTTAAGTTTCAAATATAATCTGGTTGATTCTGTCAGAGGGAAATAATTCTACCACTAGTTAGGAATAATTAATAATTGAGTCTGGACCAATAGAAAATCTTATTTCACAGCAAAAGAAATGCAAATAACCAATAAACATTAAAAAGGATTAGTGTCCATTGTCATCAAAGAAATTCATAATAATCTTACAATGATACACTATTTCTAGACTTTTAAATTTGTAAATGTTTAAAAATTATTATGAACAATGATGATGATATTGTCACTTCATACACTGTTGATGGCATGCACATTGGTAAGTTATTTCTGGAGAGCAATTTGATACTTTGCAAGAATCTTAAAACACACTCTTTGACCACTATGTTCTACTTCCAGAACCATCTGAAGGTTATAATCACATATATAGCAAGCATAGATAGTCAAGTTTTATTTTACTGTTGTGTATAGCAGGCTATGTAGGTTTATAAGGAACAGATGCAAATTTACCCTCATGTATTAAGAGCTTATTGCAAAGCTTAAGCTCTTATCTTAATCATTCAGGATGTGCTGAAGTTCTTCAGAGAGCATCATTTGGTCCCATCTTAGCAGCAGCATCATGTCCATTGCTTCCTTTTCTCATCTGTCACTTTGTTTTAGTTGTTGTATTGCCTTTCCCATTGTGGCATAATTTTTTTTTTTACTACCTCACAACTACTACCTCTAGATTCTGATGATTGCCTTACTTCTGTATTTCTATTTCTGACCTTACAAAGAAACTATGATCTTTTTATTCCTTGTCAAGAACACATTTCTCACCAGAAATGTCATTGTCTAATCCATAGGTTGGCTGCTCTTTTGTCTGATACCACATGCTACACAGAACAGGTAGAATTCTGGAGAGGGCCACATGATTTGATTTTTATAGGATGAGTGTGCTTGGAACTTAGAGAAAAGTACATTTCTACTTCAAACATAATATTATTGGTAAAGTGGCAAAATGAGAGACAAATTATTTATTCCAAAATAGAAGAATTGGCACATTTATATTACATGCATATATTAAAATATTATACATGGTTGATGACATTGTGATAAGGAAAAATGTGTATGATAAAATTTAAAATGAAAGGGTAATCAAAACTATATGTGCTGAGTAGTATTGACTTTAGAAAAATATTCACATTCATAGAATAAAAATATTGGGCAAAATGCATGAAACTGTTGAGCAGTTACTGAGGGGGGAAGTATGGTGATGCCTATTTTACTTTTTATATATTCATTTTCCAAGTTTCTTGTGATCATATCTTACTATTTTTAGTAATGATGACATTTAATAAAATACGAATAAAGACAGATGACTTGAAAAATGAAAAAGGTAGGGTCATATAAAAGAAATCATTATGAAACAAATTTTGAAAAAATCAAACTATGAAATAAATTTTCCTATGATGCTGACATTTATGTAAGCAAGAACTGAAGGGCATTAAATTACCTAGTAGAGCTCATGTCTTTGGAAAATGACTGTACAGTAGAGATCTTCTTTGTGTTACTGGTAGGTTATTTAAAATGTTATAAGTAAGGTATGAGATAGATTATCCATAGGTAGATAGAAATGAGATAGAAGTGAGGAACTTGGAGAATGGGATCCCACCACTCCAGATTAAACTCCTTGGCTAACACTTGGTTTTCTATTTTGTTTTGCCTCTGTTTTTGTTTTTCACTGCCTGAGTGGAGGGCCCACTCATGCTTGGGTACCATATATTTTGTTGCTCCAACAAGGCAAGGCCACAGTGGTAATGGTGTTTCCTTGACTACCTTAACATTAGTCAAACCCAGAGACTTGTTTTGAACCCAAGCAATCCTGCTGTTTTAAGGTACAAGTATAGAACACACTCAGGTTAACAGACACATTACACCTTCCCATTATGGGAATAAGAAATTGAAATTGTATACTTTTAACTGAGTCAGAAAAAGAACAGTCAAGAGAGACTTTCCAATGAAAGGTTAGTTCATCACCAAAAAAACCCCTAGACATAGAGTCACCGATGGCACTCTCTTGGGACCCCTCCCATGCTAAGGGAGCTTTCCTTGCTTGCTTCTAATAAACCTGTTACTGAATTCTTACCCTCCATTGCCTGCATTCTTCATTCTGTCAGGTGCGTGACACAAGAACCCTCCAGTGCTCATGTGCCTGTATTATATTAGGGTCTTATTACTTGTTCCGCGTCCACTTCCCAACAACACTTCTCAGCATTCTTCAGCCAAATGACCTGTCCATAATCATGGTCATAGTAAATGACTATATGTATTTTTTCTTACAGAAGAAATACATTTATCATTTTCCATATAGCTCAATGATTCACAATAAGGCACAAAAAGAAATAACAATGAACATAGAACTAGTCATGCAGTAGTTTATACACATTAAAAGATACACATACACAAATGCTCTGCATATTTATGTATGCCCTACATACCTCCTTGGGATATGGTGAGCCCCTAGAACCTCACAACCAGACTTTGACTCTTCTTTACATAGTCTCAGCAAATGGTACATAACAGTAATAACAATGAAAGAATTACAAAACAAAAACAAACACCCCCCACATTTCAGAGTTGCAAAGTCCTTAGAAACCTTATGCTGTTTATTTTATAGTTGAGGAAATTGAAACTATAGACAATAAGTAGCTTTCTCAAGACCAAATACTCAATTGAATAATACTAGAAACTAAGATCTTCTGATGCCTATGTGACAATTGCCCCCTCAAAAAGTAAAATCCGGGCTGGGGCTGTAGCTCAGTGGTAGAACACTTGCCTAGCATGTGTGAGGCACTGGGTTCAAGCCTCAGCACCACATATAAATAATAAATGAATAAAATAAAAATCCATCAACAAGTAAAAAATTTTTTTAAAAAAAGTAAAATCCTCTATTGTGGTGTAAAACTGATTTGTAGTTAGTGAGCGTTGTCCTTTCATTACTTTCCAAATAAAGTCAATTGAATGGCTTTGGATTCCACTGAGAATGGTTCTCTACTTTCCCATCCCCCTTTTAATTCTTTCTTTCCTTCCCTTCTGTATGTTTAGGGAGTAAAATCAGGCACTATGAAGTTGATTCTAACACATATTACTAGGTCAAACTCGAACAGTGTTTTAGAAGTGGATAGCCATCTGAGGAAAAAAGGTTGCATGAAAATCAGAATTTAAAGTGAAAAGACCAAACAACCAAATAAACAAGCAAAAAACTATAAACAACTAACTGTTAAAACCAAAATGTCTACATAGGCCATTTTAATTTAAAGTAGTCATTAAAATTCAATGAAAAACAGGGCTAGGGTTGTAGCTCAGTGGTCGAGCACTTGCCTCGCATGTGTGGCACTAGGTTTGATCCTCAGCACCATGTTAAAAGAATAAATAAAGGTATGCTGTCCATCTACAACTAAATTTTTTTTTAATTGAAAAAAGATTTCATGAAAAACATATGAGATTTGTTTAAAAATTTGTGTACAAGAAAAATAAGTTTTTCAATCAATTTGAAATAAAACAAACTAAAATAAAGCAGTTCAGACAATAAATTGGGTTGTCCAGGACCCCACATCATAGATTATGGGCTATGTAAGGAAGTAACTGTTTTTTAAAATTAAAACCTTTTTTTTGGTACTTTTTAGTTATACATGATAGCAGAATCGATTTTGATATAGTTACATATGCGTAAAATGTCTTTTTCTAATTAGAGTCCCATTCTTAGGATATACATCGTGGTGGGATTCACAGTGTTATTTTCATATATGTAGATAGGAAAGTTATGTCATATTCATTCCACTGTCTTTCCTTTTCCTATCTCTCCTCCCTTCCTCTCCTTTCCCCGTCTCTAATCTATTGCGCTTCTGTTCTTCCTTTCGCCTCCACCCCCTTATTGTGGGTCAGCTTCCACATATCAGAGAAAACATTTGACCTTTGATTTTGTGGAATTGGTTTACTTCACTTAACACGATGGTCTCCAGATCCATTCATTTGCGGGCAAATATCATAAAGTCATTTATCTTTATGGCAGAGTAATACTTCATTGTGCATATATACATTTTCTTTATCTATTCAGGAAGTAACTTTCTAAGAAGAACTTGATCCCTGAAGTAGGCTGCTCTGTAGAACTATGAGGGAGGGGTAGGGGAAAGGAATGGGGAAAAAATGACAAAATTTTGTTTTTTAATACATTTGTGAATCTAAGCTTGCACACTTGACAACTTGTGAGATTCTAATGAAATCCTTTTTTTTTTTCTGCTGGCAGGTAGTTGGTGTATTTGTATTAAATATTGCTCACAAAGAAAGAACAGAATTTAAATTAAATTGGGCTAGTAATGACTTTAATAACTTACCAATATGAAGAAACAGATTTTTGTGTTCCTTTTGCCACCAATGAGAAGAAAGGTTAGCTGGTGGAAGAAGTAGAAAGAATTGTCAGCAGCATCTTTTTACCTGCATTTCCCCAAACACTCTCAACTTCAGAATGTATAGTCCCATCGTTTCTTTTATCAGAGTTCTAAGATAGTTTGGCTCACAATACCCATAGCCTCTATCCAAGAGTATCAGAGTAGATCACAAATTCATATAAACAGGTTAAATGAAATAAAACATGAAGAAACTATTATTTTGATGTAAAATTGTACATCACCATATCAATTTTCTTTCAGTTTTAAAATGCCAGGATTATCTTCTTTTTCCTTAGCTTAGTGTTATGCAGTTGTCAGCTAACAAACATAAACATGAAACTTTTCTATAAACCCAAGTACTGAAGCTTACATCTGAGGACACAGGATCAGAAACTGGTTAGTTTTTATATAGAGAATTAATGAAAAGGAATATTGTAGTGAAAACCTCTTTTAAAAGTAAGTGCTATTTGAAGCACTCAGGTGAGTTCTGTGAATCTTTACATCAGTGTTGTTTATCTCACTATTGGATGTTTCTTGTTTTTCAGTATTAAAAATTTGAAATTTGAAATGCTGCTGGGTGCTAACTTAAATCCAGACAGAAATAATTAGAAAAGGTAATTTTGAATGTAATTTTCATAGTGATCTCATAAGAAAACTTTTGATTTTTTGAGATAATCCTAACCATTTGAAGAGTGTGTACTATTGATGCCATGTACACTATGTGTATTCAGCATTTGCAAACTTATTTTGAAGAGAGGATTATTTCCATTTTATGCAGAAATCTGACAGAATCTTACTAATGATTTGATGAAACATCCCAAGAAATTATAACAATAGGGCACATATTCCCAATGATGAAAATTGTGCTCAATTTAAATACAAAATGAATATTAATAAGATGCTTTGTTCCCTTTCAAATGCCTTCCCTGTTTTACTCTCCATCTTGGGTCAGTGGTCTTAAGCTGAGTTCTGAATAGTTTACACAGTCTTATCATCTATAATATTATGCATAAAATCCATAGGCATCCTGTGAGACTCCCAGAATAAAGTGTACTAATTCATATTAATTCTTGTATTGGCTGAAATGTTCTTTCTCTTGCTATGCCACATGCATTCAATTATGGGAAATGGGAATGCTTTAAAATACCACATTCCAGTGACAAATGTTTTGAAAATCTTTGGGGGATGTTTGTTTGCCTTTAATAACAAATCCAAAATTGTTCCTACTGGGCCTTTCCAGTGGAAACAAAGATTGCACATTGCTATGAAAAACATTGTTGTCATATGGCTGATATCTGTCAAATGGAGAATATCTCCATAGCACAGGAGTGAAGAGCGGGAGGAGGAAGGAGAAAATAGGTATTCAAAGGGGTGAACTACCTTTTTTTCCCCCTGGAAGTATATTTTTTTCAAGACAACGAAAAGAAAGCATCTTATTTTTCAGTCCCTCTCTCCCCAGGCTTTACAAAATGTAGACGCTCTGTTGTCAAGTTAGAAAATTAGAGCTATGATTACCTTAAAAAAGTTTTACTTGTCAGAATTTCTTCCCAGCATGTAAAACACCTCTTTGTAGTGCCTCATGCCACATTTTCACTTCTATAAGACATACCGTGGAGAACACCTTGTCCAAAAGAGTCAGCATCAATGCTTTTCATACCATGCCAATTGATTCTAAGAACTTTCTACTTGATTTTCCACTGGGCAAATCTTCACAACTTTTTGGAGTATGACAAATGCAATTTAGTTCTGAAATAACCAAAGAGAAAAAGAGAAATGTTTGGACTTTTATTGGTTCTACAAAATAAATTGTGATTCAATGGGTGCAAGGACATGGCAATCTTATTAAGGGCATCTCAATGAAGTACAGTTTTTAAAAAGTCTAATAAATGAAATGTGAAAGTATTTCAAGAATAATAGTTGATAATGAATCAAGATGACCATCAATATGATGCTCTTTTAATAGAAAAAAAATCAAAGTATGAAATAGGTGAGGTTTTGTTCAGTGGCTTCCTGCATGTTTATTCTTTCAAAATCTTCCCCTCTAGCACTACCTCAACAACCAAGCTTCCCATGAAATCCATCATCTTTGTCATTTACTCACTATGAAGATCTGATTTCAGAAATACAGTATAATACATTAGAAAAGTTCTGAAAATTGGACTATGAAGAAAATGTTCAAAACTTGATTGCTTCTTACTGTCCTTTTACCCATGGTGTGCTTCTAATGATCTAATGACTGGATCTTTAGGAAAAAAATTGAAATGTTTGATTTCCTTGGTGTTTAAATTCTACCATGGCCAACTTCAAACTCACAACATAATTTACTGAAGTTGGGATTGAGAAACGTGGACAGTTGGTTCTCACAACCCCGCAGGAGCCAGTTCCACCTCACCACAGCCTCCAATAGATGTATGACTGTTTTCTCCTTTCTGTAAAATAATAATCTCTTTCTTAAAGACAGCTTGGAGGATCAAATAAAGACAATGCCAGTATCTCTAGTACATCAGTAATAAGATTAAAGAGCAACACTGAAAGGCCATTTGAAGACTTAGTGTCGTGGTTAAAGCTCAGCTACAAGAAGGGGTACCCGCCATGTATGAATGCATGAAATAAGAATAATAATTAACAGAATGGAAGATAGAATCAGGAGTAAAAATATTTGGAAATATCTGAATAATGGTTATGTAAGAAAACCTACTGATCACACATTCACATGCATCTGAAGCAGGTGAGGAATTACTCATTTTAAAGACAGGTTAGGGGTTTTATAAGACAATAAGCTTAGCATAAGCAATTTATATGGTGTTAACAAAGCTTATAAATTCAGAGGTAGGTTGTTTAAATTAAGAAAGAGTTCCTCCTAATTCATAAGAGTCAGTCTACACCAGTAATGAATTAGGATTAGGGTTAAAATAGAAAACCTGCAACACGAGGAGATTGGCTAGATTCAGAAAAGCATTAAAATCAATTATTCAAAGAGGTTATAAATGAGTAGATTGGGTAAATTAAGAAGCAAAGAAAATGCAGTTGCTAACATTAAATATAAGAAAGTTCAACATTTATATGGTTTCAATGATAACAAAAAAAGATGTTACAGTGTTCCAGAAAAACACTTTTTGCCTTATTAAGAAATCTTCTAAAGATGAAACCATCTTCTTTGGAAAATCAAATTCCTCAGTGAGACCCAATCTGATATTACTAGATCTCCAGATGACAAAAATGAGATTTAGTGATCAGAAGTTTCATTTACTTTAGGACATCAAGGTTTTGTTCAATTTTAAGCTACTACATTTTTGAATTTCTGTTTTTAGAGACAATTTTTAGCAAGTTGATGGGCAGAGAGTGATCTTGAAGACTATCAAACTTATTTGTTACTATAATTTCATAAATGCTAAGAAATTATTATGAAAAATCAAAGCATTAGGAATGTGAGCAAATATGGATTACTTTAGAACAACATATGGAAGATCACCTTGGTTGTTGGGGAGGCATTACCACAGTGAGATTTTACATGTGTTAACTGTTATCTTCAATCAGCCAGCCACAATTATGACCCTAGACCTAAGTAGAAGGGGCTCCTTTTTCTTTTTCCTTTTTTCCCCCCCTTTGCATTCAGAGAAGTGTTGACATCTTGAACTTGAGTTCTGCACTAGAGACTTCCAAGAGGCTGCCAACCTTCCTTGTCTGTCAGGACAGGTTAATCTGATGGTTATCTAAGAGCTGGTGGGTAGTTTTTTACCATCACTTCAGATCTTTTCCTGCTGATGTTGGAAGTGTCTTTCTTTTCAGAGGCTTGGATTTCATTAACTGGAATATGTTGTGTGCATTTGCCTCAGTGATGGTCATTGTTTCAACCAAGCTCTTTAGGATCTTCTTCATTACCTTTCCCACAAGGCCTTCAGCATCAGTGCTCTACTTTCTGATGGTCAGCAGCCCTATTATATGCAGTAATCATAAATACTTGCTTGTCTTCATCTTTCAGGAAATTACAGAATTATTGCTTGTCTTGATAATGATGTTTCAAAGTTTCTTGGTAAGAGTTTATTTCAGCTTTAGTGTCTTTCTGTCATTCTGTCCATGTCTTTGTCAGAATATTGTCAGAATATTAGGAATGTTCAGCCAGATTTCATGTTTCTTATGCCAAAGACAAAGAGCATTCCCTACAAGTAATCTTAGACAGTCACATACATTTTTTCATTGAATGGATAGATTAATGAATTGTGTACTTTTTATTAAACTAGCTTGCCCTACAGACCATTCTTTTCTCCAATTTTTGTCTACAGGCCCCATGTAATCGAGTCCTCATTGATACTTATTTGTTAAAGTAACTTGGGGCCTTGTGGAAGGCATTCTCAAAGATGACCCACAATGATCCCTGCCTCCTGGTATTCTCACTCTCGTGTAATTCCCTCTCCTATTCTGCTAGGTTGGTCTGTATGGGTAGTAGGGTACTGCAGAAGTGACAGTAGGTCTCTTTTGAGAATATCATGTAAAAGATACTACAACATCCATCTTGGTCACTTAGGCTCTCTCTCTTGGATGATCTCCTTGGCAGAAGACAGTGTCCATGGAGTGAAACTCCGTGGAAAAGCCTGCTGGCAAGGAACTGAGGTTCTATGGTAAAAATTAATGAAGACTTAGGACACCTACCAACATCCACACACAAGAGACATCTGGAAACCATCTCTTCAGTTCCCCTTAAGTCTTCCAATGACTTTAATTAATTAATCAAATTACTAATTAATCAAGCTGCCTCCTGGGGCATTAATTAACTAAAATAATAATTTAGTTAATCCATTAAGGCCCCAGGAGGCAGCTTAATTACAATCTCCTAAGAGACCACAAGCTAGAACTATTCTGCCATGTCCCATCTAGATTTCTGACCTTGGAAATAGTGTGAAAGTATAAACGGTTGGTTGATAGTGCTAAGTCTGGGACAGTCTTTATGCAGCAACATATTTCTAATTCAGGTCCTATTCTATATCCACTGAATTAGAATATCCAGAGACTGAAGCCCAAAAACTTCATTGTTAGTGGGTACCTCAAAGGCGATGGTAAGTCAAAATACACTCTACTGTAATGTATATCTAAAAATAACAAAATTTTAAAAAAAGGTAATGATAATACCTTTGCGAATTGAAACTGGAGAACCATGTTGTTAATAGTACTTCTAAGCTCCAACTAACTGTAGAGTTTCATTTTTCCTTAGTTCAATACTAAATCCATGATTGTTTAACAAGTGAATAGTTCTAGTTTCTCTTTGAGTTCTTGAATTTTGTTTATTTATAATGGTTCTGTGTTTCTTGATCTAACTTTTGTGAATAGAACCACATTCAGTTGATCAGATTTATATACTTGCGACTTAATGTGATTTTCAGAATGACTTCTGGAAGGATGATTACAACTTCTCACTCTGTATCTTTAAACCTAACCACAAAAAATCAAAGAAAACTCACTTTACCATAATTACTTGGATGGACAGGAAATACTCAGATTTCTTTCTCTCCAGTCCATTTTCCTTTACCAAAGCACAGTACCCAACTTTCTAAGATCAAAGAAAATATTTTCATTTTTTTCAAAGCTAGCAAGCCATTAATATCCATCTCTGTAAAGTAACCCAAATGAATATTTCAAAAGTGACTTGTATAATTAGTAGAGTTTCACAACAGTGTCAGCATTCATGTGAGGACTGTCTGTAGGGGAGTCAGAGGAGCCTGGGGTGGAAGCCGTAGGCAGCAGTGACTTGGTAAAGTCGCCTTCGTTTCTCTGAATTGAGGCTGCTTTATTTCAGAATTGAACATGCCTTTTTTCTTTATGAAACAGGAATTAATTAGCAACTATAAAGAGCCACTTTGTAATTTAGAGCATTTTAAGAAAGAATATTATCACCATCATCTTGGGTTTATAGCCACACTATAGAAGTATAAAATACTACTGTGTTACCCCTTTCCCTCATATCTGACAGGGTTCACTCATGAAGGTAGAAACTAGATGAGAGTAAGAGAGTAAAGGATCCTATGCTTTTGATAATGCACTAAAGATGCAAGTGTCCACAAAGGGAAGTTGGAAGATCTGGTTAAAAGAAACATCTTTTAACCAGATGGAATCCACAGAATTCTGATGGCCCCTTGAAACCTACTGCCTCTCTGAACTGACAGTGGTGATAGCCCTGTGGTTGGTAATGGTCAACAAAGCCAGGAGATAGGAATAAACCTGGATGTGAGATAAGGAAAGGGAGGATGAAGTGGAATATTCTAGCACTTAGGCATCTGTCCCTCACCACACCTGACTCTGGTATCCACAGAGTAATGTCTGCTGCCTCACTGCAACCTTCAACATTGTCCCTCTGGGCTTCCTCTAATCAGAATCACTTAGGAACAGAGGTTCTGGGAAAAATAGTTTCCAGCATGACCAAAATGACAATAGAATAATCCAGTATCAGCCCTGCCCTACAAAATATAAAGCCACTATGTTTATTTTGAAATTTTCATTGGAAATACGCAAAAAAAAAAGGAAGAGTAAATTAAGGTCTGAGATTCTTAGGAGAGAGCATTCTTCCTACTCAGCTAAATTAGCAGTCCATTTGGGCTTGCTTTTTCTATTTTAACACACTTAAGTAGAATTATTTAACAGGAAATTCCATGTGTGAAGGAATTGAGGGGACTCAAATCAACACTGTAAATACAATTACTAGTATTTTAAACAGATAAATACAATCTTTGGATCTCTGTCTTGGCATTCTGTTAATTCTGCTCCTGCTATTATTTCATCTTCATTTTTTTTGGTATTGTATTTTCACACTTATGCCTTGGATAATACTGTTGAGTGGTAATCTCTTGCTTTGTTTTTTTTTACTCTAAATACACAGTAATAATCTACAGTGTTGAGTCACTACCTGGACACCATTTGCTACAATTTCTTTTCAGCCTCCAGTGTCCACAAAGACTCCATGCCGCATAATACCTCATTTTATCTTAGCTTATCTTAGCCACAAGGTGTTTTATTTTAATAGCTGTATTTTGTTTCTGACCATCTTTGTTCACATAACTGTACCTTTAAAAACTGATCTAATCTTAGCTCAGGTTTTAATAATTCTTTAAAATATAGTTCTGTTCCATCAGCTTACCTAAATATTCTGGAAGGTATCTTGAACTTAAAGTTTTAATTATGAGAACATAATTACATATATTGCCTTTCAAACATGTCAAAATTTTCTGGCAACAATGAAGATGGAAATTACTTTTAAAATATTATTATTATTATTATTATCATCATCATCAATTTTACTTGGATTGAAGTTATACATAATAGTGGGGCTCCTTTTGACATATTCATAGATGTAGTATGGCATAGTTTGCTCCATTTCAGTCCCCAGTACTTCTGCCTTCTCTCCTTTCTCCCTCTCCTTGATTGCCTTCTACTCTATTGGTTGAAGATGAGTAAGACAACAGAAGTATCTCATGTCTTTTATTTTTATGTCTC
Source organism: Geosciurus inauris (assembly GCA_004024805.1). NCBI lineage: Eukaryota > Metazoa > Chordata > Mammalia > Rodentia > Sciuridae > Geosciurus > Geosciurus inauris. Next base: position 31,549 of record PVHX01006387.1, read on the forward strand.
ACACACAGCAGGCTCATCTGGTCAGTAACTCCAGTTCTGTTTTACATTTTTAAAATGTTTATTTCATGCTGGGACAGTAAACCAGCCTAACAGAAACATTTGGAAAAATGAAATGGAGCAAGCAATTATAATAATAAACACTTACTATCTGTCAAGTATACATTAAATAAGTTTATATGTATTATATAATTTGATCTTTAAAACAATCCTATACATTAGTTTATATTATTGCTCTCTTTTTTCCAAATACACAATCTTAAATTGAGTAACGCTTCCACAATATGTTAGAAAGTGGTGTAGCTCTAAGGTAAACTGCGTGAAATATCCAAGTTCTTAAACAGTTGATGCCACCATTTTTCCATCCATTCATCCACACATCCATCCATCCATTCATCTATAGAAGCATACTGCTCTGGAAGGAACAGCATACATTCTACCAGCATGTGCTACTTATTCTTTATTTGCTCTTCCAGAACAATTATTCTTCCTTCTCTCCTCTGTCCTATGTCCTGGAAGGCCAAACCATGCAAATCATCTCACCAGGTTTCCTTTGCTGTATAGTCTCATTACATTTACCAGTGAAAAGTACCAACAGGTTATGGAATAATGGAGAAGATGAGCGATCAGGTATTATTTCTCCCCTTATTCCTATTTTGGTGTTTTGTCTTTGGCAGTAGTTGCATTCTTCTACTGCTTTTGCCTTGTGGCCTTTCCTGCATAGTTCCAGGTCTCAATTAATGTCTGTTGGTTTACAGACCTGTGTAGTAAGTTTAGTTTGAACTGTGTTATTTAAAGTTTTCTTACGTTTTTAATTGGGTGATTTTATTTTAAAAATCTAGAAATTTGGACTTCTCTGAAAATAAAAGTTTTGGCAGTACAGAATACTCCATTATCATATGATAAAAAGCTGTTGGGATCATTTGATTTGAAGCCAGATGCTCTTCATTTGCTTTACTGACTTTGTCACCTGTTTGATACCTGTAGTCATTTGAGATTGCCCCCCCTGCTCTTTTTCATTGTATTGGCTATTTGAATTTAGAGCCAGGAAAGATCATTATTTTCTGATATTAGGAAACAGAAGGAAGAAATGTTAAAAATGGCATAGAAGAAAAATGGGCTAGGACACATAAAAATGTTAAAAATGGGCTAGAACACATAAGTTGCCTCAAAGTGGAAAAAAAGGCTTTTGACTAGGTTTCTAGTGTCTAGTTACAATCTGTCCAGGAGCAAAACCAGCCCCCTGAAGAAGAACAATGGAAAACATAAGGGCTTTAGAACTATAAGGGACCACTAGGGGGGTACTGAAAATTTGTTAGATTGGGTATTTATAGTAATACTTTATATTCTAACATCACTAGACTCTTAATCTTATTTTATCTGGCTACTTCCTATTTACTTAGCTTCAGGTTAATTTTTTAATCAGACTGTACTATTTATTTATTTATTTGCTGAGTGAATGGGAGGAATGTTCATCTTTATGATACCATGGCATGGATTTCATATGTATCAAAGAAAAAGCAAAGCAAAATCTGGGAATAATATTTTGCAAACAAAATATCAATTACTTCAAAGCAAGTTTATATTTTTCATTAAATATGTTTCTGAATGATCTATTTCACAATGATTGCCATTATATTCATTTAAAATATGTTCTTTATACAGAAAAACAGAGGGTAGTGGAGAGTATAAAATGATTCTTTTGCTTTGAGGTTTATTTTATTTGTTTACTTCCAAAGATAGTAGAATTTTGAGGCATTCTAAACTCATATAACCATTTAAAGTGTACACTTATTTATATTTTTATTTTGGGGGAGATTTTCTTCATTTAGCAGCATTTAATGAAATAAGCATCAGACAGTACACATGCAGTGATTTATTTTGATTGCTGTATTCTCTGCACTACAACTTCTCCCTGCTTTCCAGTTTGCTAATGATACAAATGACTCCTGTCTAACATTTCCAATCCCCAGGTGATAGGCAAGGCAAGAAGAGGGAGTGACATTCTGAGTAAGTCAGAGCAGGCTAAATAATTTGCCATATAAATGATAAAGGAAAAACTTTGCTTTCTTTTTAGCTGCTTCTCAATTCTTTAGAGCAGAGAGAATATTATGTGAACAGCACCAAGAAAAGGAATGAGGTATGATAACTGGAGTCGCAGCAGAGGAGCTATGTGAAATAAACTACATGACCAGAGACCTTAAAACAGAGTGAATCTGACCTGTCTAATCACTGGTGATTGTGTCTCTTCATTACATTTACCTTTTATTATTATTATTATTATAGTTATTTATTATTGTAATTTCTCAGTTGAAGAAAATTAATGTCAGAAACAGAATACATTACTTAATTTGTACCCAAGCCAATGCCAGTCAATACTCACAGAATTCCCAGTGCCCTGTCAATGCACTTCAACCCTTCCTTGTTGAGTCTTTCTTAATTGACTTCACTGAAGCAAATCCAATTTCTGCTCTCAGTCCTTGTACACATATGTGAAGAATGCTAAATTTAAACTATTTCTGCTCAATTTTGTGCTGTCAACTCTTGACACACAAGACAGAATGAGATCACCTGAATTTGCTTTATATCTTATTTTAAGACCATTTAATTGGAATGATTTTGTGCCATTGTTTCAGAATAGTATTAAAGCAATATCCTAGAGGTGAAAAACAAATGCATTATTCTACTCCATCATCCAGTCTCTCTGAAACCAGTGTCTTTGCTTTGTCTGCCTGATTTGATTTATGTATGAGATATAAGTGTCAATAACTTGTTTTTGATGGGTGCAATACTGCCAGGAAAATGGATATAGTTGAACATTAGGCTATAAAGAGGGGTATGAAGTATAATTCAGATGGGCTTCATGACACTTGTCCCTCATATGACACACATTCTTTCCATTTCCAATTTCACTGGAACAAGCAGAAAGAATGGTTTCCAATCTGTCCCACCTCATAAAAATAGACCTGTGTTTAATTCTTCAGGACCTAAAATTATCCTTTGGATATTGTCAACCAATCATCCAAGGAAAACGTTCCTAGCCAAAGTAATAGAAATCTTTTAGGTATTGAGATGGCTAAAATACTGCTGTTACCTTGCTTTTAATGATTGCACAAAATATTACAGAATCCAAATGTGATGATAATAGTGAGATAGCCTGGTACTTCCATCTCTTTTTTTATTAAATTGTACCATTTTCTCAGTAGTATACTGCAGTTTACAAATGTAACACATTTTAATAGAAGAGCTAATCGCAGACATTGATTTCTTTTTATAAATGTAGTATAACTGTTTGTAAAAGGACAAAGGCTCATTTTGTTGTAACTAAAGATATTACATGAAATATGCTACTTTTATTCTGATTATAGTTGATTATTGAGCATATGGGTTCCATTTAAGCTCCTATTTTGGCTTTCTTCATCATCAAGGTAGATCATAAATGCTACGTCTCTACAGTCTGATAACAAATTAGCTGCCTAGATTTTCAAATTTAGATATTTTTTAGGAAAACCTATTAATCATGTCACATGAAGCTTGTTACATATAAAACAATATTCTTACAGAAATTAGAGTATGCTTTTTAAAATTTTGGGCACAGAGCCAAGGATTATTTTAGTTTAAATTCACTGGAGAAAAAAGAGTATTTAATTCTTTTCCTTAAAAGTCCTATTGCATATATAAATTAATTTATAATGTCTGTGTCCTAGGCTTTGAAAAGTTGAACCTGCATTATCTCCTATATGTTCTATACATATTAGGTAATAAGTGTGAAATTACAAATTTGACCCCAAAAGCCCCTGATGTGAAGCATATTCTTTTGAACATGTCCAAAGAATTGTTAATTTATATTTTTATTACAATTTCTATTTTTTTCCCTCCAGTATCTGAGTGACTTCAGGCAAGCTGCATACTATGCAGAAATGTTTGTGGTTCATATGTATGACTTTGTATTATCAAAGAACACCAATTGCTGGTGGAATTGCCAATCACCACCAATTTCAGGACTGTTGATTAATGACCACTGTCAATTATGTCACTCTTATTGCTGTTGGATTTCTTTTAATATTATGCTTTAATTAGAAGAAATCATTTGTACTTCTCTCCCTTTTAAACTGTTCAAGGGAAACAGAGAGCATACATTTATATTGCATAAATTTTGCTCTTGTATAAATATGGTTAGTTGCTGAGACTCTGAATATTCCACCATATGATATTTTCTAACACACTGTTAGGTTATTCCTTCTATGAGAAGGTTAAAATTAACTCAAGCTATTGAACATAACCAATTACAATAGCTAGTAGGTGAATTTCCTCCAAGGGGAAAACAAGATAAAAGTAGGGGACAAGGTATACTGAGAAAGCAGAAGCTCTGACAATGAGAGCATCGTTTGTAAAATTCCTTTCTGCTTCAGTGTGGTTTTGGTCTTATTAACCATTTAAAGTCATTTCCTCTATTTAATTGCCCCTCCTCCAATACAGCTTGACTGATGTACAGATCTGAACATACACAAATAATCTTTACGGTTTCAGAGACTTCTTAAGCAGAGTGAGGAATCTATATTCCCTTCATTTTTCTTAAAGTTCAGCATCTTTTTTATTCAAATATATTTCTTTAGAAGCAACTGTGTTAATATTTACTAATGTTTTCCTCTCTTCACTTTCTCCCTTTGGTTCACTTATAGTTTGGTTCTTTTTATCAATTCCTCAGGCAGTAAAAATTAAGAATACAGAATAGTATTATTTAATGTTAGGAATAAGAACTTAGGGAATGAAAATAATACTGGCATTAATGGTGTTTATTTATTTAATTTCCATACTAGGGATTGAACTCAGAGTTTAGCATGTGCTAAACAAGTATTCTACCACTGAGCTGCATCCTCAGCTCTTTTTAAATTTTATTTTGAGACAGTCTTGCTAAGTTGCCCAGGCTGGCTTCAAATGTGTAGTCCTCCTGCTTCAGCCTCCAGAGTAGCTGAGATTACAGTTGTATGTGTCCACGCCTGGCCACTGGTTTGATTTTATCTATATATTCCCATTTCTATGGCAGTTTTATAATTTAGAGATGGATTCTTTTGGGGTCCATCATCATAAATGTCATCTATAACTTCTGAAAGTTAAACTGTACTAAATTTATGTTATAAGCTTCATAAACATTTGCAAGTCTAACAGTAGAAGTTTTGGTCCTCAAGGTACATTTAAAATTGAAAATGGAACTTTTCTCAAAATATCTTTAGTATTTTCATAGGTCCAGAATGGTTGAGTAAGGGTTCTTCAAATTCCTACTTGAGTTTGCCATAACCTTCAATAACTAGATTCTATACATCTTCAATAACTAGATTCTACCCTGATGTGTTTATGAGAAGGTGAATGATGCAGCATCATGTATCTGAAAGTGAGAATGCTTCACTGTCTGATTGTTCTTGGTAAAATGGCAGCTAGATTAGCATTCTTTATGATTGAAGGGTTTGAAAATTACATGGAGATTGAAAAAGTGCAATGTGCTTCACAAAATCCAGTGAAAATATGGTATATTAGTAGATTCAAGATGTTTAATATCACCATTTATGGTAACTGGAGAAGTTTGCAGACACCACGTATAACCTAAATCCCTTAGCAGATCCATTGGAACCTTGACATGAGGTTCATATAGTGCTGAAACTCTCAAAATCAAATTAAGTTCTGTGCAATCACAAATCTCTCTTCTGTTGCCTCATTAACTTCATAGTAAACAGCAACACTTGTTATCTAGAAGTAAGTATTTTGAAAGCTAGAATGAGGAAGAGAGAGATCTCCATTTTATCTCTCTTTCATTTTCTTATCTTTTCAGCAACTACTTTCCAAAAATAAGGAAGAACACACAGGAGGAGGAAGAAGGATGATAAGTAGGGAAGTGTTCTTGTTCTTATAATCTATAAAGGTACAATATTCATCCAGGAATTGCTGAATTGCTTAGGTCTAGAAATCAATCATTTTGAAAGGCTTCTGATAGAAATATTTTACTCAGTCCTCATATCCAGTGTTTGAAATGGGCTCCCTGGTCCTTTATTCTGGAGAGTATTTTAGAATTCAACTGGGAAAAAATGAGTGAATGTACATTTTCATGAGCTTTCTAAACCATCTGCTAAATGTGATCCACTTGCGCTTGTGAAGTACTGGCTTTGATTCACAATTGGGACAAGAAGAGAAAAATAAAGTTCAATGAGGAAATTGCCCATGATATATCATGCTATGGATATTTGTAATCAAAAGAAACCATGAAGACTGAGAAGACAAAAGTAATATATTTATCATAAATAAGAATAGTACTTAGTATCCAATTCCATTCATTTACTGCCAAATGTCATAATGTCATTCTTCGTTATGATTGAGTAGTACTTCATTGTGTATATATACCACATTTTCTTTATGCATTTGTCTGTGGAAGGACACCTAGGTTGGTTCCATAGCTTGGCTATTGTGGATTATGCTGCTACAAGCATTGTTGTGGCTATGTCACTAGTAAGCCAATTTAAAATCTTTTGGATATATACCAAAGAGTGGGAAAGCTAGGTTATATGGTGGTACCATTTCTAGTTTTCTGAGGAATCTCCGTACTGCTTTCCAGAGTGGTTGCACTAATTTGCAGTTCCACCAACAAAGTATGAGTGTACCCTTTTTCCCATCATCACCAAAATTTATTATTTGTATTATTGATCATTGCTATTCTGACTGGAGTGAGATGAAATCTCAGTGTAGTTTTGATTTGCATTTCCCTAATTGCTAAAGATGTTGAACACTTTTTATATATTTGTTGGCCATTTGTATTTCTTCTTTTGAGAAGTGTCTGTTTAGTTCTTTTGCCCATTTGTTGACTGGGTTATTTTTGTTGTTGTATTTTTTAAGGAAGTAGAAACAGGAAAAGCGAAGAACAGTTAATCTGACTAAACTTTTTGTATATGCATGTGTGGATGTGGTAAGGTGAGTCCTGGCATTTAGTGTATCCACAGGACTAATTTTAAAAAAAGTAAACTGTAAATTCATTGAAGAGATTGGTGGAATAGAGTGAGGAGACTGGAGGCAGGGTGCTTGGGACTGAATTGGAGCAGGTTGAATTCCATACATTTATGTTTATTTATTCCATACATTTATGTCATAGTGTTGTGTATAACTAACAAGAATAAATTAACAAAAATAAATAAAAGGAGATATAGTGCTTAGATGTGGCAAGGGAAGAGGGGGAAATTATGGTTTTTATAACTAGAAAATATGTACATAATATTCAGTTTCATGTTCCAGATGTATTTTAGTCAGCTATTTCATTGCTGTGACCATAAGACCTGACAAGAACAACATAGAGGAGAAAAAGTTTATTAGGGGCTCACAGTTTATCCAAATCCTAAAGTTAATTCAGTGATAGAAAAATCCCAGAAGTTGTTTTGTTCAGAGTTAATGTTTGATTACATTTAAGAGTTTCACAATGGTTTCTGGGAGAAAATCCCTTCTGCAGATAAATCTAAGGCAAATTAGGTAATCTTTCAATGTCCTGTCACCTCTGACCCCACAGCCTCTCAGACATGGAACATTTCCTCTGAGTTTAACAACACTTGGGCCTTTGTCCACTTCAGAGTGCCCTGCAACCCCTCCCTTATGTACTTTTGCCAGACTAATATTCCAGTTGACAGTGTTACTGCAGTCAGGATAGAATTGGCTAACAGACTAAAAAGCCCATGGAATTTAGCATTTATAAATTATACCATGACCCTCCACAACAATATATTAAAACTTAACAAAACCAAAGCTAATGTTGTCTTTGACCCTTTTGTTCTTCAAAAGGTGTGGATCAGCTCTGTTAGATCCATCCAATTGGATTATCATTGGGCTTGGGGTTCTAAGCCTTCTTCTGGTCCTTCTCTTTGCAAATGTATAAAAAGACAATTAACCAAACTAGAAACTAAACAAGCTCTCTTAGTTCATATCGTTAAAGAATCGCAGGAACGCAAGAAAATTCCTGCTGCATGGATAGCAGCCCTTGAGAATACGTAAGAAGCTATCCCACCCCATCTTTGCTGGAAAGACAAGGCTTCACAGCTTCAGCCAACCCTAACCCCAACCCTCCCTCCCTTCCCCTCCCCTTTCCTCACTCCATGCTGATTGGCTGCCTTCAGCCTCACACCATGATGATTGGTTGCATGCCTGACACAGAGCAATACCCCTTGGCTGTAACCTCAGGGCCATGATTGGTCTGAGGACCCTATATAAACTGTCACGTTTCCTGAAATAAATAGGTTCTGCATCTCAATCTGGCAGAGCATTTTTACCTACCCCCAGTGTCTGGGTGTGTGACTCTGTGACCGTCCACCCCATACCTCATCCCACGGGACCCCATATTGTCCTTCCTAAGGACCCCATACCTTTCGTCTCTGGGACCCCAGCTCATTGGCAGACCCATGCAAGACACTACATAAAGGAAAATCTTTCATTTTAAGATTGTTACAAGGTTCTAAACTTTTGCTTTTCTTTCATCGTACTACAACGTCCCTCTTATATCATGACTAAGGATCAAAGATTCAGGTGCCACTGGGGACAATTTGTAATATAGTATTTTGCTGAAAAAAGAGAAATGATTGTACCTTCTGCTGATATCTAGGGTTTTCACATTTTTACTTTGAGGTGTTTTTGATGTTGATTACAATAAGTGTCCTGGTAATTTTTGTTTGACTCCAATACTAAGGACACAATTTAAGTAATTTATGGACTAGGTAGTTAAGCACTTACATTTGAGGGAAACTTTTAGATATATATTTTAGAAACATGAAATAATCTTTGTGTAGGATTCAGTTCTCATGTTCTTACTAATTTATGCAAATAAAATCAGAGTTTAGTAGCTCCTGTGCCCCTAAAGGTTATATTCTTCTAATTAATGTCAAGCAATTAATTCTAAAAAGTTTCCATTTTTCTGGAAGCATTGTTCTTCTTTGTCAAAAGCTTTATATTCCTTCCCATTCTATGTTTCAGCATATGAAATAATTAAGATTTATGCTTTTATTCATACTGAAATTAATTGTCCCTCTCTTTGCATTGATCAATTCAATGTAGCTCTTTGAACTTTTATGGCTTTCTTTGTGAGTGAGGAATACTCTATTGTGTATATATACTGCATTTTCTTTATCCATTTATCTGTTGAAGGTTGGTTCCATAGCTTAGCTATGGTGAATTGAGCTGCTATGAACATTGATGTGGTTGTGTCACTATAGTATGCTAATTTTAAATCCTTTGGGTATATACTGAGGAGTAGTATAACTGGGTCAAAAGGTGGTTCCATTCCATGTTTTCTGAGAAATCTCCATACTGTTTTCCAGATTGGTTGCAGCAATTTGTAGTCCCACCAGCAATGTCTGAGTGAATGTTTTGCCCCACATATTTGCCAGCATTTATGCATTTATTGTTGCATATATTCTTTTTTTTTTTTTTTTTGGTACTGGATATCGAACTCAGGGGCACTTGACCACTGAGCCACATCCCCAGCCCTATTTTGTGTTTTATGTAGAGACAGGGTCTCACTGAGTTGCTTAGTGCCTCACTGTTGCTGAGGCTGGCTTTGAACTCGCGATTCTCCTGTCTCAGCCTCCCTAAGTGCTGGGATGACAGACTTGCGCCACCACACCAGGCTGTTGCATGTGTTCTTGATGATTGTCATTTGACTACAGTGAGATGAAATATCAGTGTAGTTTTGATTTGTATTTCTCTAATTGCTAAAGAGGTTGAACATTTTTTTATTATAACATTTTCCAGCAAGTGGATGGATCTGGAGACTATCGTGCTAAGTGAATTAAGCCAGTCCCACAAAACCAAAGGCCTTCTCTGATATGTAGAAGCCAACCCAAAATACGGGGGGAGTAGATTAGAAGAAAAGAAGAACAGAAGGGCAGTAGATTAAACAATGGGGATTGGGGTGGTAAGCAAAGGAAAACAATGGAATGAATCTGACATAATTTTCCTATGTACACATATGAAAACAACACAGTGAATTCCAGTACCATGTATATCCATAAGAATGGAACTGTAATTAGAATAATATATATTTGATATAGTCCATGCTTGTATAATTATATCAAAATGGATTCTGCTGTTATGTTTCACTAAAAAGAAACAATAAAATTAAAAAAAAGAAATCTGCTAAAGATACATAGTAGAGAATCTTCTAGTGAAATAATATGATTCAGGAGCTCATTTGAACTTTTAATAATTTAAAAGTTCATTTCATAGAAGTAGAGAGTAGAATAGTGGTCACTAGAGGTTAGAAAGGAGAATAGTGGTTACTAGAGGTTAGAAAGAAGAGGGAAGAGAAGACATAGGGGGAAGTTGAATAACAGGTACCAATCCAGTTAAATAGGAAGAATAAGATCTAGTGTTCTATAGCACAGTGGAGGTGACTACAGTTTACAGCAATTTATTATACATTTTATAAATATTTAGAACATTTTATCATTACACATAGTATGCATGTGTAAAATTAGCATACTGTACCCCATAAATATGTGAAGTTATTATGTGTCTATTAAAAATAAAAAAAAATTATTTCAGAAAAAAATGGTATGGATTTCTGATTCATATATACTTGTAAATATGTGATATTAGGACAAATTGTTTTTATTTTTTTCATTTGGATACCTTAAATCCCATGCTGCTGATTCATGTGACTAAGATAGACAAGTCTTCTAACATGAATATATAATTTTAAAGTAGTTATGTGTAAAGGTGATGAAACTTGAAAACATTGTTCAAATTTTTATTTTTCCCTACACACACAAATAGAATTAAGCTAAAATTTGAATGTAAGTCAACAGCACGGAATGGCTTCTCTTAGCATCTCTTTTCCTTTTCCTCTTCCGTACTTGAAGAAGTATTAGAAATATTATTCATTGGTGTTTTCATTAATTAATTTAGTCATTCAGTCATGTACCCAGCTAACACACACTTATTGAGAATCTACTGACTGCAAACATTAGACAAGAGAACATGTCCCCTCCTCCTACAAAGTGACCAGCTCACTCTCTTGTAGCACCTTTTAGATAGGAGGTGGCCCTGAATTTTTGTAGGAGCCACTGTTCTTGATGAGCCAAGATTTAGTTTAGAACTGTATTTCCCAAATTATAATATGCATAGGAAACATCAGGGATCTAATTAACATTAGATTTTGATATAGAAGATGTCAAATAGGGCCTGAGGTTTTGTATGTCTAATAAGTTGATGCAGATACTATTGGCCTGAAGACCACATTGAGAAGATAATAAAGTTCCCATTGCAGTTACCTCAACAAATAGGAGTTTGAAACTCTGGTTTACAGAATCTGGGATTTATATTTCTAGAAGACAGCCCAAGTGGTACTATATTCCATTATTTTGTACCTATCATTACCTCATATAGTTCAATAGAAGAAGCAAAAAAAAAAATGCCATAGAAATGTGTCTTTATATTTATGTAAGACATTTCCAATGAATTTCTTAATATTGTTTTTTTTCAGTCCTTTGGGTATAGATCGAGGAGTGAGGTATCTGGGTCAAATGGTGGTTCTATTCCAAGTTTTCTAAGGAATCTCCATACTGCTTTCCATAGTGGTTGCACCAATTTGCAGTGACAACAGCAATATATGAGTGTACCTTTTTCTCCACATCCTTGTCAACACTTATTATTGCTTGTATTCTTGATTATTGCCAAAGGATTTAAAATCAGCATAAATTAGTGACATAGTCACATCAATGTTCATAGCAGCTCAGTTCACAACAGCTGAATTGTGGAACCAACCTAGGTGCCCTTCAATAAAGAATGGATAAGAAACTGTGGTACATATACACAATGGACTATTACTCACTATTGAAAGAGAATAAAATTATGGCATTTGCAGGTAAATGGATGGAGTTGGAGAATATCAAGCTAAGTAAAGTAAGCCAATTCCTAAAAACCAAAGGCTGAACATTCTCTCTGATAAGTGGATGTTAATCCATAATGGGGTGGGGGGTGTGGGGAGAGTGGAGAAACTTTGGGCAAAGGGGAGAGAGAAAAGGGGAAGAGGCATGGGGGCAGGAAAGATGGTGGGATGAAATGAACATCATTACCCTAGGTACACGAATGACTGCACATGTGGTGCAATTCTACACTGTGTACAACCAGAGAAAAGAAAAGTACTCCATTTGTGTACGATGAATCAAATGCATTCTGCTATCATATATAACTAATTAGAACAAATAAAAAATTAAAAATTTGATAAGTAATATTGTTTTTTCTGTTTTATGAATTTCTGTTGATTATTTTGTCCCTTTTTATTAATGTATTATAGCTATACATAATATTGGGATTCATTTTGATATACTAATATATACATGGAATATAATTTGCTCCACTTTAGTTTCCAATACTCCCTCTTTTCCCTCTCCTCCTTCTTCCTCTGTTTTCCTTAGTATTCTTTTTAATATTCTTCAAGACAAATTGGTAAATAACTAATTGAACAACTATCCAGAGAATGTTTACCAAAGGATTGGTTGAACTGTCTGCAGATCTCTGTTCTGGGACTTTCTGCTTGACTTTCTATTTAGCAGATTGTCCAGTGGTTAGAATGATGAAAGAAGAAACACTTAGCACATTTTCATGCAATACAAAGCTAGAAAGAATGACTTAGTTTAAATGTCTTAAAAGGTCTTTCCAGGGTAGAACTATGAGTTCAAACTAATAAAAAGAATTTTTACTTGAGCTATTGTAAACTCTTGTTTATTGCACAGTTGCAGGATAGAGGAATTTATGACAAAATTCCTGTGGTTTTATATGACTACCTACTCAATATAAGCCAATATGGTGTTAACAGAGGCTTTAAAAAGTTAATGCATTTGTAAACCACATTAATAGAGGCAGAGTCAGGTTCAAGGGTTGTAATAGTTTCACTATAATCTGAACTGCTCAGACCGTGTCTTGAATATTATGTCAGTTCTGTAGGCTGCATTTTAAAAGTTTTTGAAAAGGTAGATTACATCTACAGGGTGATCAGAATGTTTGAGATTGGAAGCCATGGTATTTTAGAAACTGGGTATGTCTCACTTGGAGAAGAAAATGATGAGATGGGGTAAAAGCCTACATTTTAAAATATGTGTATATGAGTGTGTGTTTGAAGAGAGGTAATAATTTGGTATAATTCTAACAATTAACTATTATAACTAAAAAGAGGTAGAATAAGAATTTGAAAAATAACATGGGATGGAACAGAGTAAGCAGTCATTTCTATGTTTCATTATAATAAAGACTAGTTACTTTTAATTTTTTAATTTTTTGATTATTTTAAGTAGTAGTTTGTATTATGTGTTTAATAGAGCTTAACTTAGAACTGTCAATTTGGAAGGTATCAGCAAAAAGTTAAAAAATTTGCTCCCAGAATTTCTTCCCACCAGTCACCACATTGCTAACATAACACTGCTACATGTTCTTACACGTTTTCTTAGAAATGTTTATGCATATACAAGATCACAGAGGCATATAGACAAAAAGGATGTACATTTATGATTGTATGCCATTTTTAACACTCAAGAGTTCAGCTTGCACATGCTATTTTGTGTTTAGAATATAATTTTTCATGTCATTGAAATGCAATCTAGTTTCCTCTTTTAAATTTCTGAGCATTTCTGTTACCCAGATGCACAGTGATAAACATTTAGGTGTTTTTATTTTACATCAGTTATTACAAGCTTATATATAATATTTGTTTTTGTACATCTATCATTTTATTTCTTTGGTTCTTGTTGCTAGAACTGAAGTATCTAGGTGTCAATATTTTAAGACTTGTACTATATGTTATAAAATTAATCTCAAAAAGATTATAAATTGTTACTTCTAACAACACTGTAAATAATTCCATATACCTCCACCAGATCAAAACTGAGTTATATGATTACTTTTACTGTTTCCCAATCTGATGGGTGAAACAGGCTATTCTGTTTCCATTTCTACTAATAATAAATTTTAAATAATTTAGAGAATATATTATTCATTTTATTGGTTCTTTTTGTAGTTGTTCTTTTTGTATTACAAAATTTATATCCTTTATCAATTTTTCCAATAGATTATTCTATTTTTCTAAATATTGAATATAATTTCTTTAATATTAAGAAATAAAACACATCCGTAAATGATGAAGTTAGGTTTTCTTTTCTAATATTTGACTTCCAATTTATATATATTTGTTGTATTAGTGACCCACAATCTCTATATTATACTCATTTTGATTATCAGCAAAAAAGAAGAAAAGCCAAAAATAATATTCAATTAAGGAAAATAACTGATTGAGGAAGTCACAGGCCTTCATTTCTCAATAATACCCATACTTTCATGGGTATCAAAGTATAATAAGAAAATGAAATGCAACTTCACATAAAATAGTGATTCTAATTTTAATAAAATTTTTTGAAAAATTTTTCTAGATATTAAAACTTTACAAAAACAATCTAAGTTATTTCTAAAAATTAACAACAGTCATCAATACTTCATTCATTCAATACCATCTTTAGATTTATTTTAAAATCATAGCTTTGCTAGCATGTCAAATCAAAACAAAAAGGTGAGGTCTTTTTTGGTTTATAAGCTATGTTAGTAATTTTCATGGGCAATATGTAGTGGGTGTATTAGCCTAAGTATATGAATTTTAAGTTATTTTGACTATCTTCCCATGTACTTGTGGCTTGATACCTGTTGCATGTTAAAATATCAAGGGACACAGTAAATGTCAACCTTCTTGTGCTCCTGATAGGTAATTTATATACCTGGCCAAAGAATCCTGGGTAAACTGCAAGAATTTCATTAAACTCTTAAGGAACAGAATGACGTCAATGGGAGGAATATGTTCTCCATTCTCCATGCTAATACTGTAACTAAAAAAGTAATTAAGAATGTCAATAAACAGCATTATCTTGTGACTTGTTTTATTTGTGGTACTTGTGATTGAATCCAGAAGCACTCTATCACTGAGCTACATCCCCAGTCCTTTTTATTTTTTGTTGTGAGACAGGGTCTCACTGAGTTGTTGAGGGCCTCACTAAGTTGCTGAGCTGTCTTCTAACTTGGGATTGTCCTGCTTCAGCCTCCTGAGCTTGGGGATTATAGGCATGTGCCACTGTGCCTGAGACTTCATGAATTTTTTAATAAGCAAATCTCCACTGAAGATGAATTTTCACAATTTGGCTTTGTCACTGTCAGTTTATATTTTAGTAGTTGAATTATTGATATAATAATATGGTTAGCAATAAAAAGTATGTGAAATGTCAAAACATGGAGACTAGTAACACTAAATTTCTCCTTTCAATGAGCTTAGAACAAAAGGAAATGTCTCTAAATTTATCTGGCCATCACCACTACTTAGAAAATCTGATACACAGTGAAACTGGATTACTCTGAGTTTAGGGTCAGGAGACTGGACAGAGGATAATGAAACTCCTCCACGGAGAAGTAAAAAGAATAAAACCCATTGTTTTTTCTCCTAAACTATTCAGAGAATAAAATTTGGATACTACCTAATCCTCAATTTTTATTTTAGTGAGCTTCTTTTGTGGGTGGAGCCCCAAAGCCATTGTCCCAAACTTTTCAGAAAGTGCAAATTACCTTTATCTTCACTCACAATAAGTTAAATGAAAATTTTAAAAGTAGTGAAGCAAAATTTTTCAGTTAACAGCTTGGCTACTACTGAACTTTTGGTGACATCTAGGGCTTGCAAGGATATAGAGAATATTCAACTTTGTACACTTTCATCAAACTGTAAACTTGTACAAGCACATTGAAAAAGCCTCTGGAAAAATTATCACAATTTAACATATGTACACCTTTGGGCCAGCAATAATAAGAAAAATAATTTATTTTACCTCAAATCCACATTCAAGTACTTTCATGATCTTTCATGCACAATTTGTGTAGAAGAGTAAAATACTTGTAAAGTCACAGTAGCATTCTACTCTCTTTTTCTGTACTCATACTAAAAATATGTCTTCATGATTGTCTATTTAATACAACCTTTTTCCCATTTATATGTTTTTTGTTGGCTATTTTGCAATTTTACATGACCCTTGTGTGTTGTGCTGAAGAATGGTCTGGTGTTCCCCAGTACTAGAAAGCTATGATGTCCCTTGTAGGGAAAATACAAATATTAGCTGAGATTCATTCAGGCATGAACTATAGTGGTGCTTGCTCACCAAAACTCTTTCTTTGGCCAAAATTTAGTCAGGCTCTTAAAAGCTTTCTTTAAGACCAGCTCTCAAACTGGATGCCCCTAGTCCTGCCTTTGTCCTGCCCAGACCAGTCTTAGTAAAGAAGTCTGCTAAGTCAGTTTAACAGAATCTTTCCACCCTCCCACTCTTGATATCTGATCAAGTTCCTCATCTTCCACCTTTGATATATATTTCCTTGGCATTACTTTAGCAGGTGTCCTGTGGAGTCAGTTTAGTAAGCATCCCCTCACCTTTTCAGTGTTAGTTATGTTCCATCCACTGACCCCCTCACTCTGCTCTTTGGCTATAAACTTCTTCTTGTCCATGTCCTTAGAGTTGAGTCTAATCTTGCTCCCCTATTTCTTGAACAAAGTCTTCCTTACTATTTTAGCAGGCATCGGAATATTTTTTCTTTAACATGGCCATGAGTAAAATGTTAATTTAACACAATGTGTATTAAATGAGATGCATTTAAAAAGAAACATATAAAACAATGTTATGTACTAATTAGCTGACAAAAATGTTGTGACCTGAGGCTTGCAAGAAACTAACCCTGTGTTTTCCCTCAGAGCAATTCAGTGTTCAGTGTACATGGTGACTTTAGAGAACAGATCTTCTGTGAATTAAAATAATCTACTGTATGTATTACACAAACACACATAGAAACTGGAAATGGACTTAATATTTAGCTTTTTTATGGCTACAGATCTTATTAATGCTATTTGGAGCAAAAGGGGGATGATTGGGGAAGTGAAGTAAAACCCTTAGGCTGGGGGTATAGGTCAGTGATAGAGGACTTGCAAAGCGTATCCAAGGTCCTGGGTTTAATGCCCAGCACTGCTAAATAAATAAATGAAATAAAATCCTCTTCTCTTTGTTGATGTCCAATCTCCATCCAATAGCTTGTCATCTAAAATATTGAAAATATTTCTGTTTCTGAATCCAAATCCAGGGAGTCAGGGAGGAAGGAGAAAGAAATAGAGAAGAAAGAGAGAAAAAAAGAAAGAGAGAAGGATTGAGATTAAACACTTGACAAGTTGATAGCAGTGTCTTACGTGCCTATGACACAAACCTCTCAGTGGTTTTGCCTTGCAGAACACAGGAAGAAAATATGACAAATAGAAAGAAAGTAGAACACCCTCAAAAGCAAAGCAAAGCAAAGCTTATGGGGAGGGAGGAGACAAGGAATGGGGCCCTCTGAAGCAACTGAGATCTGTCTTCCAGTGATACTTAAAACAGCTGAACTGTTCTTCTGTTTTATATTCTGCTTTGACAGCAAGTCAGCTCTGCAGAGAGGAGAGAGAGGGAGAGGGAGAGAGATCATTTCTTGATACAGCATAGAGCAGAACAGTAGCTAAAATGATGAATAATTCTAATGGGGGGAGATTTTGGAAGAGTAATGAAAATAAAAAGGAAACCACATTTCTGCAGTTGGTTTTCATTTGAGCTTATTTCGCTGCATGAGGTAAATTGGGTCATTTGCTTTGATGAGGAAAGTAGTTTTAGAAGACTTTCTTCAGACTAATGCTAAATAATAGTGATTTCCAATTTTCAACCTTAAATTTCATAAAATGAAGCTCCACAAAGTTTATTTAATATCACATCAACCCGCCCAAAAAATAGCCTGTATAAACACAATATAGGGATTGGCCCTGAGATAGCAGTTGCTAATTAAACATATTTCCCCTTCCTAGTTCTGGCAATCCAACAGACCAAAAGTGGTAAACAAACTTTGTTTCACAGCTTTGAAGTCTTCTCACTCGTTTCCCCAACTTAGAAAAATTAGACTATTTATAAAAGTGCATAAATTGTAATTTAAGTTAAAAAAAGCCTTGAAATTTTTATCAAAAGCATTCAAATTACTCTCTCCCCAGGTCAGCTAATGAGTTGTCAGGAGCTGGCCCCTTACTGTAGTGCACCTCCTGCAGACTAAGACAGTTAACCATGTTTTCATCAAAGGAAATGCTCATTAGTAGAGCTTTCAGAAACTGATTTGATTATAGTTTCACTTGTTAAAGTGAAATATTTTGAGCTCATTAGGATGATTATGATTCAAGGTCATCGTTTGAAGCTAGTCCTGTCAATATAAGATAAATGGGCCCTCATCTTTTCCCTTCTTTACGTCTGTGCTTTTTAAACTCTTCTGTGTAAAAGTTCCATAGCCATAATTAATTTTTAGTTCTTCTGTTACAAAGCTGCTTAAAAAAAAAAAGAACAAAGATTTTGGCTACCAAAAGGGCCTTGAAGAACTATTAAGAGGAGGAGGAGGCTATCTTGTTTTAGAAAAATCAGAGAAAAACCTTGAAAAGTTCAGCTTTTGAAATCCAGCTATTTTCTCCTTGACCTTTCCAAAGTTTCTAAAAGGTACTTTGTACATAATTTTGCATGTACCCTTTCATCTCAAAAGTATAAAACTAAACTGAAAACCACCCAAGAACTTAGAACCCAGTGGCTTAATTAAACATCTCCTCTTTTATGGCACAAGATGAAGTTAACACCTTTTAAAGTTCTTTCCTTTCTTTTTCTAAATCCACCACTTAAATCTCTGAGTGTTAAAGAGCTACTTAGACATTAAAGGGGATGATGTTAACTTCTATCAGCCAGTCGGTTTACATGAATTTGGCCCTTGAACTTCATTGGTCAAATATTACCTTTTCTTTAACATTAGGAAAAGATTACAAAGAAAGTAGAACATTTTTTTAACCTCTTGCATATTGTATTTTGGAAATATGTTTTGATCTTTCAGATAACTGAATCTCCAATACCATTCACTTGAATTCAAGCCTACACTGAACTTGAGCTGTAAGTGATATTTAAAAGTTACAAGAACCTTGGCCTTTTTGGTTAATAACTTATCTTTTCCCTCCCTTTTTTAGACAACGAATCTTTCCATTTGTCTCTGACTTTTTAATAATACACTTTTAAAATGACTTCTTAAACTTATGATTTTATTTTGAATATATTGTTTAATAATAAAAAGTTAGAACCCAAATATAATGTTCTATGAAATTGAATCAATGGTCAGTAGAAAGTTTTTTGAGAACAGATATGAACCTTTAAGCAATTAACTTTTTATTCTCCCACATGCCTAAGGGCTCGTTTGACCAAGAAATTCATAATTATGAATTTTTTTTGTCATTTGGATGCTACATGAAAGTTCCTAAGTACTAAATTAATCTAGGTATATATATTTTTAAAAAATCCAAAGCACACAGTCCATAGATTGTGTGTGAGAGAGAAAGAGTAATTACTTACAAGATGTCATGATGCCAGTCCAGAGGGGTGTATATGCAGCAGTCAGCAGCTGTGAATTGAACTCTCTCCATGTGTGGTAGGAAGGATGTCTGAGCAACCAAGTGACCCAGGGGCTCCTGTGAAGTAGCAGAGAGCCTTGTTCAAATTACTTCCTCAAATTACTTGTGAATACTACTTTTGTGTTAAGGGGAAAAAAAAATTCCTCATGACCCTAGTTAAAGTAGCAAGGTGGATTTTACTCAAGGAGGGAAATATTGTGATCAGTATAAGGACAACTGCAATAGGATTTTACATGAAGGGAGAGAATATAGCACAAGCAAGCAGGGACAGGTGAGGGTTGTTAGTGGGTGAAAAATGACTAGGAAAAAATACCTCAGGGAGGGAAGGATTCTTGTTGAACTGACCTAGTGGGACTCTTGGTAAATGTTAGCCAAGGTTATTTGCTATCACCTGGGGGATGGTGAAGAGTGAGGAACCCAGTTAGACTTGGAGGGTGTTAAATATGGTAGGTGAGAGTTCTCATTGAACTGACTCAGCAGGCTTCTTGCTGGCATAGGACAAAACAGAGAAGAACATGGAAGTCCAAAACTCAGGCCTAACTGAAGGAGTCAGGTTTGGAAACTAGAGAGTTTGATGGATGAGAGAATCATCATCACTTGTTTCCACCTTTTCTCCTTACCTACACTTTCAATTGTGGCACCATATTATTTTTAATTAGTTCTTATCACCATCTGTAAGCATTTTATTTGTTGATTATTGTGTATCTCTCAAGCAGGATTTAAACTCCCTCAGGGCATAGAAGTTACCTATTTTCTTTAGTCTTGTAACCTCCATTGCCCATCATCATGTCTATTCAAAGTAGGAACTCATATATATTTGCTAACTGAAAACTACAGATCAACTTTTTATCATTCATTCTTTGCCTCTTGGATATTCTTCATGTCTTAGATAAATGAAATCTCCTTGAATTAATGGACTGGATTGACTTCAGATTCAAATCCTCCAGACAAGGGGTGACAAACATATGCCCTAATGTAGGAAGAGTGGGGATGGGTAAAGAGAAATATACAGGAGATTATTAAGGAGGAGGGTCAGCACATCTGAAGAAACTGTTTACTGGCACTTCGAGAGAGAGAAGACACAAAAAAGGATGAACGAATGCTAGTTTTCTACCTTGGACTGCTGAATGGAATAAACCCCATAGATCAACACCACGCAGGACAAGGCAAAAGGCCATTGGTAGCTCACAAAAGTGAGCTAGTTCTATTTGAAACATGCAGGATTGATTTTGAAGTGTTCGCAGAATTCTAAATAAAAGTGTATTTTGAAGCACTATGTTGAAGTTCTCAAATGTGCCTGAAAGAGTAAAAAGTGTTAAAAACAAAAGACAGAATATTTACTTTAGGGAAGATAAAGCCAAGCAGTAAATGAGGGAGAAATAAAAAGGAGGAAGAGAACAGAAAAAATACAGAAGGTACCTCAGATTTACTGCTACAGTAGGGATCATCCCTGCACTATTTTGAAGTAGCTGACATTGTCTTTGAAACTATTCCACCTCCAATTTTACATTTGTATTTCATGTTTTGTACACCTTATCAGGACAGCCAGTATCATCTTGCTTCTGTGGCTTCCCCTCACACATAGCCCTTCTCATCCTAATTATATCAGAACTTTTCAGCATTCTGTGCTTCACCTCTTATGGGAACAAATATCTTATTGTCTTAGTCTATTTAACTTCTCTAAATTTGTTGGTAGTGTAGAACTCGTGGATAGTAATCTATCCTGAGATATGCATAGCCAACTTCTAAAGGCATAGATTTTTAAAAATATTAATGAAAACATCTAACGCATATTGAGTGGACTGATGTCAGCAGGTGAAGTTCCTTGGCTGTCTCCTAAAAAACTTGTCTAGATAGCACATTTGGAAATTTGCCACATTTTAAAGACAACTTTATGGTACAATGGGTATATGCTTTAGGCATGAACTCATAACTAAGTTCATTAGATTTTGATACATGTTCAAAAAATTCTTGACATGTAATTGTAGTGCAGGTGTAAATGCTTGTGCTTGAGAGGCTAGCATATATTTTTCCTGTGCCTAGATCTACACTGAAGGCAAAAATAATAATTAGGAAATCTTTGGGAGGCAGAGGAATTGGAATAAAAGGGGATTTTTAACTTAATTGAATGTTAAATGCTACTAGGTTATGAAAACGCAATGCATTATTTTCCCAAAGTGACATTTGTCCTAAATTGTGAATTGTCACACTGCCAAAAGTTCTAAAAATATAAACACAAAAATCTGCCATGATAAAAGAAACATTTCTGAGCAGTGCAGTTTCAATGAAGACAGGTACCTACCTGATGTCACTCCACTGGGTCAGCTCCCCAAGCTCTATTCTCCTTTTCCTCTTCTTCCTATTTAGACTAATTGCCATCATCTGCTGTACATTCCTTCTGCTGTGTGTTCTTTCAGTTTTTCATTAATACCTGATTATAGAATTAATGTCCCATTTTCATTTCTGAAGAAAATGTATGGGTTGGTTATTGTTCCTTTAAGAATTATTGGCAGTGAATAATATTGCTCTTAATTTCTGTTTCTCCTATTTAGAGATGAACAGTTAAATCTGAGAAATGTTTATTTAATTAGAATAGCATTGTAAAGCTTTAATGTATACATACGCTTAATTTTTTTCAAGTAGTGAGAAGATAATGGTATGTTTTTCTCTTCTGTTTGCTTTGACTTTAATAAATCATAACATGGAATTTGGATCTTGATCATGAAGAAACTGCTGTTTCTACACAAAGATAACTATTTTAAAAATTCTTTACTATAACTATGAATATCAAATTTAGTGCCAATGTCCAGGAAAAACAGGCAGCGATAATCCATTATGGTTAGGAGAAAGGCAATAAAAAACATAGCCTGTGTGAAGGTGTGGAGCAGGAGACTGCAGAGCAGACGAGAGGAGTTGAACAGACGACAGGAGTTGGCTGACTTCAGCTGATGCGTAGACAGCAATGTGCTGATCATGAAGTCAACAGGAGAGGCAGAATACACATCCATTTAGAACAGAGTGCTAATTAAAACCCACCCTAACCTCTCCTGTGTGTTGAGCTGCTGTGGATACCTGCCAAACTCAAAGAACATAAGAGGAACTTCAAACCTTCAAGCTATGTGTAATTTGTTCTCTCAATGGATAGGACAGAACTCTGAAATGGAGAAGTATAAAATGAGTCATGAGACTAACAGGCTTTACAGTAGGTTCTCTATGAACAGTGTGTCAGAGATCAAGCATGGGGACTCCATGTTCAAGGATTCTAGTGGAATTTACCTGAGTCTTAAAGTCCCGTGTTTCCTTAAAGAATAGATGGAAGGAAACAAAAAGGAGATTAGAAAATGTGTAGATGGTCATGTTCTGAACAATGGGGTTATTACCCTTTCACCAGGCCCCAAGTTCCAAGTACTCTGAGATGGTTTGTTTGTTTCTAAAATCATATTTATGGTATGAATATTATTGTTTTCCTCTTCAATTGCATCAAATTCTTGGGCATTAGTCATCAATTTATAGTGACTGTTACAAAGAGATCAATGTTAAATTTAGATAACAAAACCATGTTTACAGAAATTTTTGATATATTTAAATTTGTTAAGGTGCTAAACTGCTTGAGGAAGGTGTTTCAAAATGGTACCTTTATAATTATTAATTATTCTACATGTCCACAAAATATGAGACATATAGTATCTTGAAAGAAAGTAAAAGCAGATGATGAGGAGAAATCTCTACTCGTCCACTGGTTCTGTCCAGCTGACCTCCAGGAAATGAACTCATCATGGCCTTCTACAGGAAATAATAGTTATGTTATTATAGGCGGGGTACAGATTGTACAGACTTTGACTAAAAGACTAGTGCTAGAGCCCCCTACGAATCTTCTTATGTAACTTGAGTCACATGATTTTGTATTGACTTAGCACCTAATCATTTTGTGGTAATAAGGGATAATTTATCAATTTTCCATGATATTTACCTAAAAGGCCCCAAATGAAATAACAGTAACCATAGACTTTTCTAACTAAAAATTACTCTTTAGATCTTTAGTTATTTGAGAAATTGAAGCCAATCAAGATAGCCAATTTTAAAACTAAGGTTGCCTATTCCCTTTACATTGAGGAAAAGTTTTAGAAAACAAAGATACAAAAATATAATTCATGCTTGATGTCATGGGGATAAAAATTCCACTTTCTAAATAGATATCTAACATTATGTAGAAAATAAACCACTATTTCTTTAGAGCTAAATTCTTTAGCAGGCTAAGGCCTTAGACAAGGCCTTAACATTTCAAAAATTTAAAGTGCTAAATACCTCATGGAATAAAACCAAAGTGAACTCATAAAGCAACTCCTCAAAATATGAAACATTATGGGCTTCTGAATGCCTGCTGCCCACTGTCATGTAAAAGCAATTTAAACTCACCAAAAAAAAAAACACTAAAATGAAGCCCAAGTAAATGCAAACATTATGATTTATTGCTTTTTTTACCAAGTAAGATGAACATCCACTCTTCCTACTTTCTGCTTTTCAACAGGATGTCAGCACTTGAATACATCATAAATTCAGGATTCAGAAGAGGTTTCTAATTCTCCATTTCTGCTTGCAAAAAGCTTTGAAATGTACTATCTTCTTGCTATAATTCTTCATCCTCAATAGAAGCTGTGTTAGAAATTCAAGATCCTATAAATGTATATTGCCCCTCATTAGTTTCAACTCGAAGTCAGTATTTCATTCTTTTAAGAAGGGTTCTTAGTGTCCCTTTCAGTGAATTTGGGCTAATGAGGGCAGGCCAGGAAAGTCTAGATTTTTGTTCTCCCATAGTCTTGAGTCATGGCAGACTACTTCTGAAGCTTAAGAACAATTATTTTAATGCCTAACCCCCAGATTCCATTTTTAAATGCCCTTTTCCCCTGAGAATAATGTATTTGCAAGTTTTTAAAAAACTTCTATTTCTTTTCTTTATCTTCATTAATTTTCTCTCTTCATTTTCACTTCCTTAGAATGCTAAAGTGAAAGAAATGTTAAATAAAATAAAGCAGTTAACTTACTTAGGGCATTTGTAGTAGAGCTAGTGCATCTGTGATGATAAAGGAGAAAAAAAATTTACAATATAACATTGAAAGCAGATGTGAATGATCACCCCACCCTGTTTAGAAATCTTGAACAAGCAAAGTAATTTCCTATTCTGTTAAATACAGAATTTATCAATTCAGCAACGCAGGTCTTTAAGGTTGAGAAATCTGAATGGTTAAGAAAAATAGAACAACACAACTAAAAAAGCATGGCAGTCCTATGCACCTACATGAACACATACTCAGGTTCACATGGTTTCCTAAACTATGGGAATTTATAACCATTAGGCTACACTCCATTTTCCTCTCATGATCTAAACTTGCCCTCGAAATAGCCTATATATACTTTTTATCCAAAATGTTCAATAAAACTGTAGGTGTAAAATTGAAAAACAAAATAATAATCTAACAATTTCTGCTTGTGGTATAGAAGCACCTCTCTTGTGCTTTCTCTCTCTCATCACTATGTTGATCTGACCATCTTCTGAGTATCTATACTTCCATTTGCTCATCTACTACCCACCCACCTATTCATCCCATCCATCCATCCAATCACTTAGTGGGTATCCTTTTGTTCCTTTCTCCAAATGAGGTTAAATTATACATCAAAAGCTGTGGTTTCTCCTTTACAAGCTGCACAAGAAGAAATTCCAACATTTCCAGGAACACTTCATAAATATTTCAGAAAATCCCTGAAGTCACACCCAGATTTTTCTTAAATATCCTTGAGCCCCAACAATTCATGAGTCCTATGTAAAACTGTCTTCTCATTTGGCCTCTGTCCATAGGTTTTAGAAATTCCTTATTTGTCAGATATTCAACTCTCACCAATTCCTGTGTTCCATAAAAGTCCTCAAGAATGGGGGTAGGAATAGGAGGGACTCTAATATTGTTCGAATTTACTGGAGTCTTCTGCTCAGGATGTGTAACATCTCATTATCCCTACTGTAGCCATACTGTCTCTTAAAACTATCATGGTCTCCTTTCTCCTTTAAGGGCCTTTTCCCTTGTGCTTTACCTCTGTAATGTTCTGCCCCAGATATCAGCATCAATAAGGATTTTTTTTAATATTCTCTTCCATTTACTTCCTTTGACTATCCATTTAGTTATGTGTGTGTGTACATAATCTACTGACATTTATTTGTGGTAGTGGGGATTGAATCCAGGGCCTTGCACATGTTAGGCAAATGCTGTAGCACACTGAGTGACATCCCCAGCCTGCACACTTTATGAAAAGATGCTCTCCTTTATTTTTACCTTTCTTTATTGTGCCTAGAAACACTCATTACCATGTGACACATTATGTATAAATTTAGTGAGTTGCTGAATTATTTCAGGTCCTCTATGTCTGAAATATAAGCTTATTAAAGACAGGAAATGTCTTAATTAGTTTGGTCAATAATAAATACCAGGGACTGCATGAATTAAGTGGCAGAAGTTTATTTTCTTAAAGTGCTGGGGACAGACTGAGATTACAGAGCTAGTATGGTTTAATTCTAATGAAGATAAACTTTCTGGCTTGGGGATGACTACTATTTTAGTCAACTTTTTCATCACTGTGACCAAATGACCTGACAAAAACTATGTAGAGGAGGAAGTTTATTCTGGCTCATTGTTTCAGAGATTCGGCCCATGGTCAGCTGACTCCATAGCTCTGGGTGCAGGTGAGATAGAATACCATGGTGGAAGAGCATGGCAGAGAAAAGCAGTCAGAACATGGCAACCAGGAAGTAGAGAGGGAGCTGTGCTCACCAATAACAAAATATAAATCCCAAAGGTACAGCCCCAGTGACCTGCTTCCTCCAGTCACACCCTATATGCCTACAGATACCACCCACTTAATCCATTATCAGTGGATTAATCCACTAATTTGGTTGGAACTTTCAAAATCTAATTGTTTCAACCTTTGAACATTCTCATATTGTCTCACTCATGAGACTTTGGGAGACACCTCATATCTAAACCATAGCAGCAACTTTCTATATGCTCACAGGATCTTCCCTTGGGAATATGTGTAGACCTTGAGATCTCTCTTTCTCTTGTTATATGACCACCAATACTATTGAATTAGAAGTCCATATTTATGATCTTATTGGACCTAAGTTACCTCCTAAAATCACTAACTCCAAGTATAGTCACATTATAGATTAGGGCTTTAACCTAAGAATTTGGAAAGGGGAAACAATTCATTCCATGGAAGGTGCTTTATTGAATTATGGAATAAATGAATGCAATTATTTTTTATATACTTACTGGCTTATGTATAAATCAGAGAATGTGATAGGAATCCTATATAACATGAACAATCATAAAGGCTCTTTAAATTTTTATAACATTAAAATGTGTGTTTCAATTTTTCTATGAGCTTTCCATAACATTTAAGTTATGCTTTACTCTTTTATGTGTGAACTAACATATACATACATACTACCCTGTGAGTGGAGAGTGTTGCCAGCTCCATATGCCAACATCTCTAAGTCTTAGCTCTAGCCCAGTCAATATGCTCTCTTCCCCTCACCCAATATGAACACTTTATAGTCCCTTTCAAAATTCTATATCATTCTAATAATGGCCACAAGCAAGGAAAATACTATGTTTTAGTTAAAACACCTGGTATATTTCTAGACCTGGTACTTTATTTTCACAGGTCAGATAGTAACAAGCAAGCATGGAAAAATTGTAAAAGAGACAAGACTTAGGGAACTTGAATACTTTTGAGAGTGCTAATTCTATTCCAAAACTGCTTTTTCCTTACCACTCATCAGTTCAATACTGTTGTCACATTCAGTGTTCCTAGTGATACTGGAATAAATCTCTTGGGGGTTCATATGACCAGGCACTAGCAGATTGATGCATTTTGTTTAAAAGCAATGTTAAGGTGTTTACAATTTATTTATATCAAGGGGTTAGTATCTGTGTCCACAGATTAGAGCCCTAAATCAGAGGATTAGAACAGCTGACCGGTCAACAGCTTCTCTCCATCTTTTACCTTGTCTTTAATGGGAGCCTATGTCAGGGACATTAATTAGTGCATTATTTTCTGAAAGTTGAATAAAAGGTTTCAACATTAATGTAGACTGCTTCCCCCATTGTCTAGTCCTATCCTCTTGGGTTCTGCTCACATGTCCACCACCTGGGTCTGTCATATGGCACTTGCATAGTCCCACCAGCTCTTGAAACCTAGAGTTTACAAAGGTGAGGTCAAGCAGTGTGTTTTCCAAGCAAGTTTCCAGGTTAATATTAGCTTTGAAAACTTTTTTTTCTCAAAAACAAAAGTGAGTTCAGCCTTACAAAATGGTACAATTTATGGACTTTCAAAGTATTTCAATAGAGACTTTCTTCCTTTATATTTGAGTGGTGTTATCTCTGTAATTGGTATCCTTTGATGTGCCCTGAAAATTCTGGGATTTAGAGTCAGAATTTTAGGTTTGTTGCACAGAGCTCTAGGTTTTTCTGATAACTGTGTTGTTTCTCTTTCTTATTCTCAAAACTGACTTATCCTTTGCTCCCTCCCTCATTAGATATTTTTACCAGAGCACCATCAACCATTCTTGGTTTCTATTGCAGCCTAAAAATAAATGGAAGTACTTAATTAAGAGTGATCCTAGCCTGACTTCCTTTTAGCTTTGACACTTTCTCTAAGGCTTTCTGGAGCGGGATTATTATTTATTTTTCCTCTGACAGATCTTAGGAAATTTAACCTCAATGTTTTAGAATTCCTCCATTTTCGAACTCTTATTAAAATATTCTAATAAATCTTCCACATTTAAGAAGGGCCTGTCTTCCCAGGGCTCATAATGACTTCTAGAGCATTCACATAGGCTTTCCATTAACCACTTCATTTAGTCATACATAATATACACATGTACATAAAAATATATGCACCTACATTATTTTAAGATCTTTTAAGCATGTTATTGGCATGTTTTTCTTAGAATGCAAAGTCTTCTTTGGGGCTGTCTCATTATCTTTTAAAATGTTTTTCTCTCTTTAGGGCCACTTATTTCCTTCAGAAGTTGAGTAATCTTTCTAATATAGTAACTCATGTTTGTACATCATAACCCAGTGAACAGGCTAGAAGCTCCCTAGAAGGGAGCCTGGCAGCATCCTGATATTTAGGGTTATAGAGAAATTTTCATATGAAATCTGTTGTCACTGGGGACACAATATACTTCTGGTTTTTCAGAATGCCTTAGATGTTCAGGTTAAAGGAATTAAACATTACTTCCTAGGTGACTATCTTTATATAATGATGCTAATGATAATCATTATATCAAGCTAAGGTTGCATTCTTTTTCTAGTTTTATCTATCTCCATTGGGCTTTAAAGAATCCTAGTAGAGGATGTCAATTTCAATATCACTGGACTTCACTGATTGAGTCCAGAACTGATGGGGCCCTCTTTGAATCCAAATATGTTGCTCTATGGCAGGTACAAAGTTTTTCTCATATTGTCTTGGATATTTTTCCAAAATTGCTTTGATCAAGATATAGTTACAAAAGAGTATTCAATACATACATGTAGCATACCAGGATTCAAATAGTAAATGAAGATGTTTCTCTTTCCTCAAAGATATAATCACTGTGTTCTAGGCATAATTACCTTATGAGACTTTCTTGCAATCACACTAAAATAGCAAATTCTCTTCTTGTTTGTTTGACTGTCAGATACCAAGATAGAACAATTATACAATTTATCCCAAAGTTTGTTGTATTAATAACATATTCTCTTTCCCAAAATGGAAAACTACACTTTTTATTCTCCTGTTATTTCTCTAAATATTCATGATCAGAGATGACTTGGGTGTGTCATTTACAAGTCTCTCTGAGACTCTGCTTTCTGTTTTGCATTGTCTGCTTCTCTAAACATTTCCCTGATGCATCCTGCTGCTTTTATTATTATTCAGCTCTGTTGGCCTCATGTTCTTTGCTGGTCCTGGGGGCCTGTATCACTTGCTGCTATGCTTGGCAGGCTGTTATTTGCATGGCCCATACACATAGATTTACAACACTACTGATCATGCATTATAACTCTGGAGCACTATTACTTGATTTATATTTCCTGCAAATGATGCTCACTGTTTTTGACATCTGGACTCCCTAAAACTGGCATTATCCTGGATCACTCCATACTTGCTGATTCCCTTTCCTTCTCTGAATAGTACTAAAAATATTTTTGTTTGTTAAATTCTTTTCTAAAAATGTTCTACAACACTGTTGCTTAGCTTTTGGTTATTAAAGTTTTGGATTTTGTTTTACCCATAGAGATCTCCATTTTTATTTTTATTTTTTGGATGCACTGAGACTCAAAAAGGGATGAAATTATGTCAACAGATTATCAAATAAAACAGTATACCTGGAATGTGGCTATATGCAACACTAGGGACCTTATGTATCACCCTACTGCTGTCAGGAAGATTCCTTTCTTATCTGGAAATGGGTGTTATTATACCTACTTAGTATTTGACTTCTAAACTTCTAAGTCTCCCAACTCCCCCTCACACAGTTTTTCAGGCCTGTCTACAGTTGCCTTAGTAATAGTTATAGTAGGTTGACATCAATTATTTCCAAAGGGACTTCTAAATATTTTTCAACTTAATAAAGTGGTGCTCTATAATGTGTGGCTACTAATTCACAAGATAGAGATTTCAAAAAATAAATGCTTACTAATAGGAAAGAGAAGAAGGAGAAGAAGAGGAAGAGGAAGAAGAAGAGGAGAAGGAGGAGGAAAGGAAGGAGGAGGAGGAAACAGTGCCCTAAGAATTCCACGTGAAGAAGCTTAGAGCCCAAAGCTCAGAGAGCAACTTGGGAAAACAGATCACTGGAAATGAAGGAGAGGGATTCCTTAATAATATGTATCCAAATATCAGGTCCATCCTCACCATAATTCCCTACTATGATCAGATCAACTTTTTCTAAGTTACCAAACATTAATTCCATGAGTGAACTCAGCAGGAAACAGAATCAATTGTCATCATTACCCTCAAAGGTACATTTCCTTTTTCTTTACCCCATTTCTGTGATATCCATATGGTCCAGTATTCTGAACCACACATAACTCATGCATTTACAGTGTTGTTTATTATGACTCACTTAGGAAAAGTAGATCCTACCTCAGCTTTATTGTAAGTAGCTGAGGACAAATGAAGAGACATGTGAGTAAGTGATGTATTAGAAAAACAAACTATTTAAAGGAAACCTTTGGTAGACATGAACTTGCATGTTGCAGGAGGTGTAGTTGTGAGATATGAGCACTTCTTTCACTGCTTAGCAGAACAGGGTTAAGGGAAGCCTTCCTCTAAACCCCATGTCCCACATGAGAACTACGTGATGGAATTTGTGCTTTTCAGATGAATGTGATGTTACCTAAAGAAGGAATGAATAAATAAGCCAGAAGTGTACCCCTGACTCATTCACACTGGGTGATTGTAATCCTCCAGAGAGCATCATATATGGGAGCATTATTTTCCTGACCTTCATTACTTTCAGGAATTAGAGTTTGTAGTTGCTTTTCATGCAATATTGATTGATGCCTGTAATTCCAGTGACTTGGGAGGCTGAGGCAAGAAGATCACAAGTTCAAAGCCAGACTCAGCAACTTAGCAAGGCCCTAAGAAATTTAGCAATACCCTGTCTGAAAATTAAAAAAATAAAATAAAAGAGGTGGGGATGTGGATCAGTGATAAAGCACTTCTGTGTTCAATCATAGTACCAAAAAGAAAAAATAAAAATAAACTGAAGCAAATCTAATGAAAACATGAGTGATTTGTGGTCCTGTGGCTTTAGTTTCTCAAGTGATAGATGGTTCAAAAGATCTCTCTGAGAAATTGAGTAAAACATAATATCTTCATGCTGTTTTGTGTGTGTGTGCGTGTGTGTCTGTGTGTGTGTGTTCATTTATTTTCTTTTTGTTTTGGTTTGATTTTTGTTTTGGTAGCAGGTAAAGTCTAAATTCTCTACCAAATTCAGTACTAAGATTTGTTTACTATAGTATAGTGCTTCCAAATGATCTTTTTTTTTACATATAAAGTATTTTATTTCAAACAAAATATTTAATAAATCTCATTTTAAGTGAGTATAATTTCATCACATGAATACATCCTAATTTACTCTTATGGTCAATATTATTTTCAATTTGGCATTTTTCAAATGATGCTGATATGACCATATTTGTTAACAATTTTAGTTATTTCTTTACTATATATATATCTGGACATAAACTAATATGACAAGGGGTTTTTTATGGTTCTTTTTAAAAATTGATTTATTCTAATTAGGTATATATGACAGAACAATGCATTTTTGATACGTTGTAAACAAATGGAGCACAACTTTTCATTTCTCTGGTTGTATACAATATATAGTCACACCATATGGGAAGGCATACATATACCTAGGGCATTGATGTCCATCTCATTCAACCATCTCTTCTGGTCCTGTGTTCCTTTCCCCGCTCTTTGACCAAAGTTTCTCCATTCTTCCCGTGCCCCCTTTTCCATTATGGATCAGCATCCACTTATCAGAGAGAACATTCAGCCTTTGGTTTTTGGAATTGGCTTACTTGGCTTAGCATGATATTCTTCAACTCCATCCATTCACCTGAACATGCCATGATTTTATTTTCTTTTAATGCCGAGTAATATTCCATTGTGTATATATACCACTGTTTTCTTTATCCATTCATCTATTGAAGGGCATCTAGGTTGGTTCCATAGGTTAGCAATTGTGAATTGTGCTATTATAAACATTGAAGTGACTGTTACTGTAGTATGCTTTTTTTAAGTCCTTTGTGTTTAGACTGAGGAGTGGGATAGCTGGGTCAAATGGTGGTTCATTCCAAGTTTTCTAAGGAATCTCCATACTGCTTTCCAGATTGGTTTTACCAATGCAGTCCCACCAGCAATGTATGAGTGTGCCTTTTCTCCTACATCCTCACCAAAACTTAGTGTTGTTTGTATTCTTGATAACTGCCATTCTGACTAGTGTGAGATGAAATCTTAGTTTTGATTTGCATTTCTCTAATTGCTAGAGATGTTGAACATTTCTTCATATATTTGTTGATCAATTGTCTATCTTCTACAGAAGTTTCCATTCAGCTTCTTAGCCCATTTATTGATTGGGTTGTTTGTTCTTTTGGTGTTAAGATTTTTGGGATTCATTTTATATCCTGGAGATTAGTGCCCTATCTGATGTGCGTGTGGCAAAAATTTGCTCCCCAAATGTAAGCTCTCTGTTCACCTCATTGATTGTTTCTGTTGCCAAGAAGAAGCTTTTTAGTTTGAATCCATGCTATTTATTGATTCTTGATTTTATTTCTTTCGCTTTAGGAGTCTTATTAAGGAAGTTGGGGCCTAATCTGACATGATGAAGATTTGGGCTAACTTTCTCCTCTATTAGGCTCAGGGTCTCTGGTCTAATTCCTAGGTCCTCTATCCACTTTGAGTTGATTTTTGTGCATGGTGAGAGATAAAGGTTTAGTTTTATTTTGCTGCATCTGGATTTCCAGTTTTCCCAGCACCATTTGTTGAAGAGGCTGTCTTTTCTCTGATGTATATTTTTGGCACCTTTGTCTAGTATGAGATAAATATGGTGAGATAAATATGGATTATGGTGCCAATACCATGCCATTTTTGTTTTTATAGCTTTGTAGTATAGTTTAGGTCTGGTATTGTGATGCCTCCTGCTTTACTCTTCTTGGTGAGGATTGCTATGGCTATTCTGGGTCTTTTATTTTTCCAAATGAATTTCATAATTGCTTTTTCTGTTTCTGTAAGGAATGACATTGGGATTTTAATTAGAATTGCATTGAATCTGTATAGCACTTTGGGTAGCATGGCCATTTTGACAATATTGATTCTGCCTATCCAAGAGCATGGGAGATCTTTCCATCTTTTAAGATCTTCAGTTTCTTTCTTTAGTGTCCTGTAGTTTTCATTGTAGAGGATTTTTTAATCTCTTGTTAAATTGATTCCCAAATATTTTTTGAGGCTATTTTTGAATAGGGTAGTTTTCCTAATTTCTCTTTCAGAGGATTCATCACAGAAGTATAGGAATGCATTTGATTTATGTGTATTGATTTTATATTTTGCAACTTTGCTGAATTCATTTATTAATTCTAGAAGTTTTCTGGAATTCTTTGGATCCTCTAAGTATAAAATCATGTCATCAGCAAATAATGATAATTTGAGTTCTTCTTTTCCTATTGTATTTAATTTCTTTCATCTGTCTAATTGCTCTGGCTAGAGTTTCAAGGACTATGTTGAATAAAAGTGGTGAAAGAGGGCATCTCTATCTTGTTCCCAATTTTAGAGGGAATGCTTCCAATTTTTCTCCATTTAGGATGCCATTTGCTTTGTGGCATAACATATGATCTGTTTTAGAGAAGGATCCATGTGCTGGCCTTTGGTTTTGCATAGATAGCTTTTAAAATGTTGAAGTATGTTTCTACTATCCCTAGGTTTTCTAGTGTTTTGAATATGAAAAGGTGCTGTATTTTGTCAAGTGCTTTTTCAGCATCTATTGAGATAAACATGTGATTCTTATCTTTAAGTGTATTGATATGATGAATTATGTTTATTGATTTCTGTATGCCGAACCAATCTTGCATACCTGAGATGAAACTCACTTGATTGTGGTGCACTCTCTTTTTAATATGTTTTTGTATGCAATTTGCCAGAATTGTGTTAGGAATTTTTGTGTCTATGTTCATCATGGATATTGGTCTGAAGTTTTCTTTCTTTGATATATATGTGTCTGGTTTTGGAATAAGGATGATACTAGACTCATAGTATGAGATTTTTAGGATCCCTCCTTTTCTTTTCATGGAATAATTTGAGGAGTATTGGAGTTAGTTCTCCTTTGTAGGTCTTGTAGAACTTGGCTGAGTATCTCTCTGGTCCTAGGGTTTTTTGGTTGGTAAGCTTTTGATGGCATCTTCTATTTCCTTGCTTGAAATTGATCTGTTGAAGTTGTATATGTCCCCTGATTCAGTTTGGGCAGACCATATCCCTCTAGAAATGTGTTGGTGTGCTTGGATTTTCTATTTTACTGGAAAATAAATGTTCAAAATAGTTTCTGATTAACTTCTGTATTTCAATAGAGTCTGTCATGATATTTCCTTTTTCATTATGGATTTTAGTAATTTGAGTTTTCTCTCTCCTTTTCATTAGAGTGGCTAAGAGTTTGTCGATTTTATTCTTTTTTTCAAAAAACTGGCATTTTGTTTCATCAAGTTTTTGAATTCTTTCTTTGTTTCAAATTCATTGATTTCAACCCTGATTTTAATTGTTTCCTGTCTCCTACTTCTTTTGGTGTTGATTTGTTCTTCTTTTTATAGAACTTTGAGATGTAATGTCAGGTCACTTATTTGTTGAATTTTTATTCTTTCAATGAATGAGCTCACTGTTACGAACTTTCCTCTTAATATAGCCTTCATAGTGTCCTAGAGATTTTGATATGTTGTATCAGACATTTTATTTACCTCTACAATTTTTTTTATCTCCTCCTTGATCTCTTCTGTTATCCATACAACCTTCAATAACATATTATTTGGTCTCCAGGTGTTAGGGTAGCTTCTATTCTTTTATTTTATCATTGATTTCTAATTTCATTCCATTATGGTATGATAGAATGCAGGGTAATATTTCTTTTTTTAAAATATATTTGCTAAGGCTTGCTTTGTGGCATAACATGTGGTCTGTTTTAGAGAAGGATCCGTGTGCTGCTGAGAAAAAAGTGTATTTACTTGTTGATGGATGAAATATTTTGTATACATCTTTTAATTCTAAATTATTGATTGTATTATTGAGTTCTATGGTTCCTTTGTTTAGTTTTTGTTTGGAAGATATGTCTAGTGGTGAGAGGGATATGTTAAAGTAACCCAGTATTATTTTGTTGTTGTCCATTTGATTCTTGAAATTGAGAAGGATTTTTTTTTTTATAAACATGGATTCTCCATTGTTCAGGGCATTGGTATTTATTATCATTATTGTCTTGTTGATGTATGATTCCCTTAAGCAGTAGGAATTGACCTTCTTTATTCCTACTGACTATATTTGGTTTGAAGTCCACTTTATCTGATATGAGGATGGAAACTCTTGCTTGTATATGTGGTCCATGTGAGTGTAAGTTTTTTCCCACCCTTTCATCTTCATCTATGAATGTCTTTTTCTATGAGATGAATCTCTTGAAAGCAGCATATTGTTTGGCCTTTTTAAAAAATTCAGTCTGCCTGTCTGTGTCTTTTAATTGATGAGTTTAGGCCATTAATGTTCAGGGTTTTTTTTGAAATATGGTTTGTAATTCTAGTCATTTCAGTTTATTTTTGGTTTTTAACTTGACTTGGTTTCTCTTTTGATTGGATTTTTCTTTAATGTAGTTTCTCCCTTTGCCAGTTTTTCTTGTTGTTTTTCATTTCCTCTTCATGGAATATTTTGCCGAGAATGTTCTGTAATATAAGCTTTCTCATAAATTCTTTTAAGTTTTGTTTATTATGGAAGGTTTTTATTTCATCATCAAATCTGAAGCCTAATTTTGCTGCATATAAGATTCTTTGTTGACATGCGTTTTCTTTCAGAGCTTGGTATATGTTTTTCCAGTATCTCCTGGCTTTAAGGGTCTTGGTTGAGAAATCTGCTGAAATCCGAATTGGTTTCCCCCTGTATATAATCTAAAACTTTTCTCTTGTGGCTTTTAAAATTCTATCCTTATTGTGTAAACTAGGCATTTTCATTATAATATGCCTTTGTGTGGATCTGCTGTAGTTTTATACATTCGGTGTCCTGTGAGCCTTTTGTATTTGATTTTCCAATTCATTCTTCATGTTTGGGAAATTTTCTGATATTATTTCATTGAAGAGATTGTGCATTTCTTTGGTTTGTATTTCTGTGCCTTCTTCTGTCTCAATAATTCTTAGATTTGGTCTCTTCATGTTATCCCATAATTCTTGGACATTCTGTTCATGGTTTCTTAGTCAACTTTATTTTCAAGATTATATATTTATCTTTATTGCTTGAGGTTCTGTCTTCCAAGTGATCTAGTCTGTTGGTGATGCTTTCTATTGAATTTTTTATTTAGTTTATTGTTTACTTCATTTCAAGGATTTCTGTTTGTTTGGTTTTTATTTTTCAGAGTCTTATCTCTTTCTTGAAGTAATCTTTTACTACCTGTATTTGCTCTCTAATCTCTTTGTTGGATTGATAAATTGTTGTCTGTAATTTCTCTCTTATATTATTCTGTCCTTCACAGATCATTTTAATTATGTATGTTCTGAATTCCTTCTCTGACATTTCTTCTACTGTGCTGTCAGTGGATTCTATTATTGTAGCATTTTGGTTTGTTTGGGGCATTTTCTTCCCTTGCTTTTTTATGTTGTTCATTTGTCTTCCTTCCTAGCAGTGCTGATATGAGGTATTACAGTTTCTATTTTATAATCTTGTAGTGTCCCTGCAGTTACCAATACCTCACCTCTGGTATAACCAGGTCTGCAGGGACCTTGGTGATGGTCTTCCTGGTCCTGGTTGTTGTCTGTAAATGTAAGCAGTCTGGGACAGCCACACATTTGTAGATGGGAGGCCACAGCACAGTTGGTCTCCTCCTCCATGTGTTTGTGGTTGGTCTCCTTGAATATCTTGTTTTATGGAACAAATAAAACATTCTCTATACAACAAGACCATCTGGACAAAAAACTATAAGCACTGTGATGTTCCATATATGTTGCTTTTGTGTCAACTTGGTTTAGTTAGTAATTGTGTCTCCTATAATTCCCCTCTCTGTGTGGTCCAGGCTTAGCACTGGCTAAATGAGCAATTGATGTGGTATATTTCACTCTCTTCAAGTCTTCACTTAGATGTGAGGTAGATACATGCAAAGAAGTCCTGGGTTTTCCAATTTGTTCTTACTACTCTCC
The DNA here is from genome assembly GCA_004024805.1 of Geosciurus inauris. Classification (NCBI taxonomy): domain Eukaryota; kingdom Metazoa; phylum Chordata; class Mammalia; order Rodentia; family Sciuridae; genus Geosciurus; species Geosciurus inauris. The sequence goes on from PVHX01006387.1 coordinate 69,046, forward strand.
TCCAACCTCTATCTTTTCCTTCTTGACTTTAGGTTCTGCTTATCATCTAGAACCCAGGCCCACCATAATTAGACATTCAGAGGGAATTGTGGACCCCTTCACAGACTGTGCCTTCACAGTCTTTCTATTCCTAATCCTCTAAATCCCAAGTTCTACATGAGAACTAGGAAATGGGATTTGTGCTTTTCAGATAAATGTGATGTTACCTAAAGAAGAAATGAATAAATAAACTAGAACTGTGCCCCTGACTCATTCATACTGGTTGATTGTAGTCCTCTGAAGAGCATCATATATGGGAAGGGGAAAGGATATAGTAGAAAATGAGAGAAGAACAAGAAAAGGGGAGATTTAGTTGATTTTAGCAGTAGGATGCAACTGTGCCAACCTCAAACACCAACTAGATTTGCCATCATTAGCCAGTTCTTGGACACAAAATCTATCAAAAATCAATTTTCTTCTGTTAGAAACTTTTGAGATAAGTAGTTTTAATATTTTTAGGTTCCTTATCTACATATTCTTTTACCTAGGGCTAAAGTCCAAAGCAAATTAGAAGTATTTTACAACAGTATCTTCATGCAGCCAACAAGCAAATAGACGAAAGGAGTATATGGACAAAGTATGCACATAGAGATGAGCAAATTTAAATGCACAGGAGCCTAATGTCATGTCTCAGAACATGAGATAATAAAGACAGATTTGAGAACCTAAAGCAAGTCATTTTGGGAGCACTTAGAGTGGGGAAAATAGATATTTAGAATTTATTATCCCTTAGATTTTTCCAATAATATATTAATGATTACTATCATCATGAGCAATTTTATTGCATTCCTTCTTTCATACTGGAGCATTCATATGGAACAAAAAGCAATTGAAAGTAAATACTTAGGTGATTTCCACTGATACTGATTAAAAATATAAGATGATGAAAATTTTAAAAGTGCTTAAGCTTCAGTTCACTAGAAAGTACATTTCTGTAGAACACCTCAATTCATGACGTTACAGAGTAAATGAGATACTATAAATTTACATTGTATAAAATAAAAATATAATAGATCTTTTATAACAATATAATAGATCCTCCCGATAATTATTATGACATCTATGATGAAAAGTAAACCTAATACACTGAGAGAAGCAGAATGAAGGGGGTGCAAATCAGTGGGCGTTTGAGTGACTAGTTAGAGTTATCCTTGCTATGCATCTTTCTCTCTGTCTTTCCCACTGTTTATAATTAGAGAACGATTTTTTAAATATATTTACTCATGTGGTAGTTACCATATCTGAAGCTCTTTAATCCTTTTTGTAGATTCATATTTCCATCAACAATCATTTTTGTTCTGCCTGAATGATTTCTTGTAGTAGTGAAGAAGTTCTCGTGATACATTCTTGTAGCTTTCGTGTGCCTTCGTTTTTTAAATGTTAATTTTACTTTCATTTAAAATGTATTGAAGTGAAACTCATGTGACACAGAATTAATCATTTTAAAGAGAACCATCCAGTGGCATTTAGTACATTCAGAACGTTCAATCATCACCTCTATCTAGTGTCAAAACATTCCCATCACTCCAAAGTACAACCTCTTACCCATTTTACAGCCATTCTCCTTTCCTCTGGTAACTTCTAACTTAATTATGGTCATTATGAAATTGCCTATCCTATCTTTTTATATGAGTGAAATCATGCTTTATTTGTTCTTTTGTGTTTGGTGTGTTTCATGTACCATAATGTTTGGGAGTCTCATTCATGTATCAAAACTTTATTTCTTCTTATGGGTGAATAATATTCATATGAATATATTATATATGTTATATATAATATCACAATATGTTTATGTATAACAATGTACATATATAACAATATACTTATATATATATATCACTATGCTTACAAATATGTAATCATTACTTGAGGAACATTTGGGCTATTTCAACCTTTTTGCTACTATGAATAGTGCTGCTGTGAACATGTGTGACATGTGTGTACATGAAAACAGCTATTCTAATGAGTACATGCACATCCATGTTAAAGGCAACAATTTTTACAGTAGCCAAAAGGCAGACATAGTATCTTCATATATCTTATGACTGGAGTTTATTGAGAGCATTGGACCTTTGGTTTTGTAGTTTTCATCAAATATGAAAAAAATTAAAAGCTTTTTTTTTCTCTTCCCCTACCCATCCTTAATGGAATTTAATTATATGTAAATTTGGTTATTGGATATTACCCTACCAATACTAATACTTTTTGTTCTTTTTATTCTTTAAAGTATTAAAGAAGACTTTTTTCTCTCTTTTATTTTAAATAATTGCTATTATTGTGTCTTTGATTTCACTAATACTTTCTTCTCCAATGTCTAATTTTCCATTAATCTCAACTAGTCTGTTCTTTTCCTATCAATTTGACTTGTATTATTATATAACTTGTATGTTTCTATTTAATACTTGAACAAATGGAATATAGCCATAATAAATGTTTTAATGTTCTTGTCTAATAATTCTAATATGTATGTCAGTTCCAGTTCTATTTTTTATTGAATTATTAATTTTTTTCTTTACCATGGGTCATATTTTCCTGCTTATTTGGAGCTTGATAATCTTTGAGGGGATGCCAGATATTGTACATTTTTCCTTTTTGAGAGGATTAAATTTTTTGCACTTTATTGAACTTTGAACTGGTACTGTGTAAAGTTACTCGAAATTGTTTGGTTCTTTTGGGTCTTGATTCTGTGAATTATTAAATGAATCTAGAGTAGCATTTAGTCTAAGTCTAATCATTTCTCCTTACTGAGGCAAGATTCTTCTTGAGTACCATATGCAATGCCCCATTACTGATGAGAAGTTTTATTTCATCTGATGGGAATAGATACTACTCCTGACTCTCTAGGTAAAAGGCACTGTCTCTTCTAATCCTCTCAGATATTTCTTTCCAAAACCTTGGATAGATTTTTACACACATGTAACAGTAAGTACCCTGCTAAATATGGAAGACAGATGCTTCACCAATCTTCATAGTGTTTTCATTTTTTAACTCTCTCTTCTTCAGTACTTTTTCTTGCAAAATCTAGTAGCTTGATTCTTCCCAGAGTTTCAGTTCCCCCAACAAAGGAAGTCAGCTGTCTGTCAGTACTGCCTCAGATCCCTTAGCTGCATGGTCACCTGGAAACTTTGTCAGGGTAATTTTCTGGGGCAACCACAGAGCTCACATTTGTTATCCATCTCTCAGAATCCCTATGCTTAGTTGCCTGGTATCCATTGCCTTGAAAACTCTTGCTTTCTATATATATCATGTACTGGTTTGCTGTTTGCTTTCAGGCAGGGTGTAGAATCCAGGCTTTGTTATTTTATCTTCATCAGAATCCTAATATTTACTAAATCCTAATATTTACTTAATGATATCACCTCTTAATTCTCTGAATCATTCTAGTTTCCTGTCAAGAAATTTCCTTTTTGTCTAAGGTGGCCTGATTTGCGATTTTACAATTGATAGCTAAACAAATTCATGATAAATAAGCAGGCAATGATCAAGTATAAACCAAGTGACAAAGACAGAATACATTTAATTTAGTGAATAATTAATCAGTAAAATTGTGTTGTCTGCAATTTTTTAGTGGTAGTATCAATTGTGGTTAAAAGTCTGATAACAGGAAGCAAAATTATAATCTTCTTGCATCTGGGTGAGCTCTGGAGGAAAATCTTATAAGGGTACCATAAATTCACAAAATGCATAGAAAACATCCCTTTGGTATCTATGCTATATGCTATAATTGACACAAGCCTTTGCTGCTTCCAGCACATGTAACTGTGACCTAAATTCTTCATAAAAGGCAGAAGCAACATGAGATTCAGGTTCACTTTAGGCTTCAGACACTATTAATATGACTAATGCCTGCTTGCCTAGACCCCCCAAGAGTTTTCAGACTTGAAAATAAACTTTTCTGTGTCATAGATATAGCTCCAAAATATCTCATTATGTAATCATTGCAAGTCTCATTTATTCTCTCATTTGTATGTGAATCATTATCTTTTTTGGGAAGCATTTTGTGATGAAAATGCTTTTCTCAACCATTTGACACTACTGTCTGAGAAATTGCAACTCTGACTTCAGAGTGAAGCTTGGGTGACTTAACAGATCCGCAAGAGTAGGACCAAATGCACAGAGGGGCTGTGTTGGTAGCTTTTGCACTGCTTGACATTTTTTTGACCTATGTGACCACTTATTTTTTAGTAATGTTTTGGACATAGAACTATGCCCAAATAGTTCTATTATTAGTTCCCTTGATAGCTTAAGAATAAGAAAAAATGCTGAAAGTGGTAGCACATGCCTGTAATCTCAGCACTGTGGGAGACTGAGACAAGAGAATCATGAGTTCAAAGCCAGCCTCAGCAAAAGGGAGGCGCTAAGCAACTCAGTGAGACCCTGTCTCTACATAAAACACAAAATAGGGCTGGGGATATGGCTCAGTGCTCAAGTACCCCTGAGTTCAATCCTTGGTACCAAAAAAAAAAAAAAAAAGAATAAGAAAAAAATGTTAATTTTACTACTGTGTCTTTTCACAGAATATTTGTCAGCTGTCATTTAAAAACTAGACTAAAAGCTAAGGTTGGATTTTTTAAAAATTACATACAGTAGTTTTTAGCATGACTGAAGAACATGTCCAGAGTTCACTGAAATGTTCTTTCATCAAATATTGAAACTTGGCATATAGAAATAAAATGCCTCTTGAATATTTGAGGAGAAAATAAAAACCAATTAAATAACATGAATTCAAACATTTATTTAAAAAACTTATTATTCCTATTAACAGTAAACTTTTATGATAAAAATTTTCAGAAATTTATATTTGGAAAATTAAATAGTGGAAAAAATGACCATTGATAAATAATCATTTGTTCTTTCTAGGGTCAAGATGACACACTTATCAAATTTGGATTTGACATGAAGTTGGAAGCTTGTGAGATGACAGAATTTGGAGTCAAAATGATCTTGACAGGCTAGAAAATTGAGCTAATTTTATCATTTCACAACATACAATTTATGTCACAAATGTAAAGTTTTTTATGTGAATTTACATTTGGGATAACTGTGTGTGTGTGTGAGAGAGAGAAAGAGAGAGAGAGAGAGAGAGAGAGAGAGATCTATAGAGTGATCATATGATCAGTAAGTGTTAGGTATGATGTGAAGCAATTTATGTGCGTTATCTCATTTCAATCCATGACTACCTGAGTATAATTACTCTTTTAACTCAATGCTAGAAATAAAATATTTGAGCCTCGGCATGTGTAATTGACAAAGTTGAGATATGAAACTGGTACTCAGTCCCTATGCTTGCAAAGACCACACTCATAATCATACTTTTGCTTCCCTGTAGCTAGGTGTGAGCTTGACATTTTATATAATTGCTAAAATATCCAAATTACATTAATGATAATGAACTATCTGATGTAGAGAGGTGAAAGTATTCATTCTGACATAAAACAAATAAAAAGTACCAAGAATTTACTATTCTATAAGCTGTTGTACAGTATCCCTTCCTCCCCAATATGGACATAGTTGTGACTAAAGGAAAGCCTTGTTAAACATTAATTGACAGCACGTGGGTCTGACCTCAACTCAGATAGCTTACTCAAGCTAGTATATTCTCTGTCATGCTATCATTTATTTGTAACAAAATACCACAGATTGTGCAGCTTTAAACAATGAAGGCTATTTCCTCACAGTTCTAGAGACTACTGTAATATTGAGAAACCAAGATGGTCTCTTCTTCAGGCCTCTCTGATTGGAGTGACTTGTAGATGGCCTTTTTCTTCCAGGTGTCTTCACATTGTCTTCCATGTGTGTGTGCTTGTGTGTGTGTGTGTGTGTGTGTGTATGTATGTGTGTTACACCAGTCATCGTGGTTAGTAATATGACTATATTTACCTTAATTACATTTTTATCAGTCACATTCTGAAATACTGATAGTTTTAATATAAATTTGGAGGTGCAATATTCAGCTCGTACTATATGCTGATGCTTAATTTGGATGTAGCAGTTCATTGCCGTGAAAGGTGAAAAACCTAATTCGTCTCAAGATGGGCTATTTCTGATAGATATTCAATTTGTGTCCCATGGGCGGATGCTCCATCCCTACCAAGCCCAATAGCATGCTGGATGTTGTTTTAATATTTTGTATTAAATATTCCACTGCTGATGTGAACTTCTGTCTTTAGAATTCTAGGGGCCTGCATCATGATTCTTCTCTAAATCTCTTCCCATCAATGATCCATCTTAACCCATCCATCCCAGTATCCGTTCATCCATGCCACCTGAGTGGCAGCACTGTTAGCCGTAAGGCTTGAACCCAGTAGAGTGCCCTTTCCTTTTCTTGAAGAGGCCCACTTGCAGCTGGCTGTCAATTATATGTTGTGCTTTATTCATGAAGGTAGCAGATGAAAATTTCAATAAATTGTGTCAATTATTAACATTTCTGCAGACCAAGAGTTAGTTTCCTCCTCCTTCTCTCCCTCCCTCTCTCCCTCCCTCCCTTCCTTCCTTCCTTCCTTTTCTTTCTCTCTCTCCTCTCCCCACCGCCCTCTTTCTGTACGAGGGATTGAACTCTGGGGCACTTAACCACTGTGCCACATCCCCAGCACTCACCCTTTTTTTGAGACAGGTTCTCACTAAGTTGCCAAGACTGGCTTTGAACTTGGAATCCTTCTGTTTCAGCTTCCTGAGCTTCTAAAGTTACAGGTGTGTGCCACTGTACCTGACCCAAGAGGTTTAAAAGGATTCTGAATATTCAAGGGCATATATTCAGATGTTTCTATGCGAAGGGTCAAGGTGCCATTTATTTTTTAGTGAGGACTGAGATTTGGCATAATTGAACTGACTTGGTTGGACATTAAACCTCTATAGAAATAAACATGATGATAAGTACTGGTCTTTGTTCTAAAATTTTCTCTATCTTTCTGGTGTAGAATATGCTGAAAAATACATTCTACAGTCTTTCATATTCTGTACAGAATATGATATATTTTTTAAGCTATCAGAGTGTTCTACTGAGTTTCAGTATTTTCTTTTAAATTACCATTTAATTATTCATATCTTTTCACTCTTTTTTTTATAGTAGTAATTGTGCTTGGTAATAGTGTTTCCTTCTCCATACTTTTTACACATTTGATAAATGCAGTAACTAATGATTTCCCCTCCACCTCCTCTTATCCCAATTCACAAGGTCAACACCTAAAACCAAGAACTTTCTGTGTTATACTCCCAATCATAATAGAGTCTTCACTGGCAGATGGCTGGTGAGTGATTTATCTTTGACTACATCATAACAGTCTCTTTGAACATTCCTGGTACCAAATATCATGGTGTGACTCTCTGGAAGCAGATGCTGAGATGGAAATTATTTGAAATTATAATGTCAGTAAGGGAGGGCATAGGGTAGCAAAAAGAATTGGGCAAAAGATGTAGAAAAATTGTCATTAAATTCCAAAAAGCCAAACCTATCCTATGGGATGGTCTGGATTATTACCTAGAAAGGTCTAATATAGCTGCTATCCTATAATAGACCAGCCTGGTAATAGATAAAGCTCTATTCACTATTCCACACTCCTGCCCCTATACCATTCAATGTAAGGAGAGTGAGTGCTTGGACAAGGCATCTTTCTGCAGCTGAAGAAAGAGCTAGCAGTTGGAGAATCTGTCTTGGTGCATTCTGTACACACCGCAGAAATCAAGTTACATTCATATCATATATCTCCCAATACAGCAAATTCCAGATCAATCAAACAGTCAAATTCATGTCAATTTTTTTTGGTGAAAGATTTTTTTAATTAATTTATTTCTTAAAAAAACAACAATGCATGTCAAGTCACAGTACACATGGAGCATAATTTTTCATTTCTTTGGTTGTAAACAAGGTAGAATCACACCATTCATGTCTGCATACATGTACCTAGGGTGGTGATGCCCATCTCATTCCACCATCTTTCCTACACACATTCCTCTTCCCTTCCCCTCCCTCCCCTTTGCTCTATCCAAAGTTCCTCCATTTCTCCCATGATCAGCACCCTGCCCCCATTATGGTTCAGCATCCACTAATGAGAGACAACATTCAGCCTTTGGTTCTTTGAGATTGGCTTACTTCACTTAGCATAATGTTCTCTAACTCCACCCATTTACCTGAAAATGCCATGATTTTATTTTCTTTCAATGCTGAGTAATAGTCCATCATGTATATATACCACCGTTTCTTTATCCATTCATCTATTGAAGGGCATCTAGGTTGCTTCTACAGTTTAGCAATTGCGAAGTGTGCTGCTATAAACACTGAAGTGGCTGCATTACTGTAGTATGCTGTTTTTAAAGCTTTAGGGTATAGATTAAGGAGTGGGATAGCTGGGTCAAATGGTGGTTCATTCCAAGTTTTCTAAGGAATCTCTATACTGCTTTCCAGATTGGTTGCACCAATTTTCAGTCCCACCAGCAAAGTATGAGTGTGTATTTTCCCCCACATCCTCACCAAAACTTACTGTTGTTTGTATTCTTTTTTTTAAATTTAATTATTTATTTAAATGCATTTCAAGTCATAGTACATAAACAGAGCTCAGTGTGCTGTTTTTAAATCTTTAGGGTATAGGCCAAGGAGTGGGATAGCTGGATCGGATGGTGGTTCCATTCCAAGTTTTTTAAGAAATCTCCAAACTGCTTTCCAGATTGGTTGCACCGATTTGCAGTCACACCAGCAATGTTTGAGTGTACCTTTTTCACTGCATCCTCGCCAGCACTTATTGTTACTGGTATTTTGATTAGCTGCCATTCTGACTGGTGTGAGATGAAATCCTCATCTCAGATAAAATAGATTTCAAACCAAAATTAGTGAAAAAGGATAAAGAAGGTCATTTCATACTGCTTAAGGGGATCATACATCAACAAGACATAACAATCTTAAATATCTATGCCCCAAACAATGGGGAAGCCATGTTAGTCAAACAAACCCTTCTCAAATTCAAGAACCAAATAGATCCCAACACAATAGTGTGGGGGGACTTTAACACAACTCTCTCACCACTGGACATATCTTCCAAACAAAAACTAAACAAGGAATCTATGAGACTTAATAGAACAATCAATGATCTAGACTTAACAGATATATATAGAATATTCCATCCTTCAACAAGCAAATACACATTTTTCTCAGCAGCACATGGTTCCTTTTCCAAAATAGATCATATGCTATGCCACAAAGCAAGTCTTAGTAAATACAAAAAAATAGATATACTACCCTGCATTCTATCTGACCATAATGGACTGAAACTTGAAATCAATGACAGCTTTAAAAAAAGAAGCCACTATAACACGTAGAGACTCAATAATTTGCTATTGAACAATGCATGGGTAACTGAAGACATCAGGGAAGAGATTAAAAAATTCTTGGAGGTAAATGAGAACTCTGATACAACATACCAAAATCTCCGGGACACTATGAAGGCAGTGCTAAGAGGAACGTTCATTGCACTAAGCTCATATATTCAAAGAGCTAAAAATCAGCAAATCAATGAGTTGACACTACAACTCAAAGCCCTAGAAAGAGAAGAACAAAGCAACACCAAAAGGAGTAGAATACAGGAAATGATTAGAATTAGAGCTGAAATCAATGAAATTGAAACTCAAGAAACAATCCAAAAAATTGATAAAAAAAAAAAGCTGGTTCTTCGAAAAAATTAAAAAAATTGACAAACCCTTAGCCACCCTAACAAAAAGAAGGAGAGAGAAAACCTAAATTATCAAAATTTGGGGCTGGGGTTATGGCGCAGTGGTATCGTGTTTGCCTAGCACTGGGTTCAATCCTCAGCACCACATAAAAATAAAATAAAGATATTCTGTCCACTTACAACTAAAAAATATATATATTTAATAAAAAAATTACCAAAATTTGTGATGAGAAAGGAAATATCACGACAGACCCTGCTGAAATACAGAGGATAATCAGAAACTACTTTGAAAACTTATATTCCAGTAAAATAGAAAACCCTGAAGACACCGACAAATTCCTAGACACATATGACCTACCCAAACTGAACCAGGAGGACATTCGTGACTTAAACAGATCAATTACATGCAAGGAAATAGAAGAGGCCATCAAGAGCCTTCCAACCAAGAAAAGTCCTGGACCAGATGGATTCTCAGCCAAGTTCTACAAGACTTACAAAGAAGAACTAACTCCAGTACTCCTCAAATTATTCCATGAAATAGAAAGGGAAGGAACCCTCCCCAACTCCTTCTATGAGGCTAGTATCACCCTGATTCCAAAACCGGACAGAGACACATCAAAAAAGGAAAATTTCAGACCAATATCCCTGATGAATATAGATGCAAAAATTCTCAATAAAATTCTGGCAAATCACATACAAAAGCACATTAAAAAAATAGTACACCATGATCAAGTGGGGTTCATTGCAGGGATGCAAGGCTGGTTCAACATATGGAAATCAGTACACGTAATACAACACATCAATAGACTTAAAGACAAGAATCACATGACTCTATCAATTGACACAGAGAAAGCATTTGACAAAATACAGCACCCTTTCATGTTCAAAACACTAGAGAAACTAGGGATAGTAGGAACATACTGTTAAAGCAATATATGCTAAACCCAAGGCCAACATTATCCTAAATGGAGAAAAAGTGGAAGCATTCCCTCTAAAAACAGGAACAAGACAGGGATGCCCTCTCTCACCACTCTTATTCAATATAGTCCTTGAAACTCTAGCCAGAGCAATCAGACAGACACAGGAAATTAAAGGGATACGAATAGGAAAAGAAGAACTCAAACTATCATTATTTGCAGACGACATGATTCTATACTTAGAGGATCCAAGAAGTTCCATCAGAAAACTTCTAGAACTGATAAATGAATTCAGCAAAGTTGCAGAATATAAAATAAATATCCATAAATCAAATGCATTTCTATACATCAGCAATGAGTCCTCTGAAAGAGAATTCAGAAAAATTACTCCATTCACAATAGCCTCCAAAAAAATAAAATACTTGAGAATCAATCTAACAAGAGTTTGAAAGACCTCTACAACGAAAATTACAAGACACTTAAGAAAGAAATTGAAGATCTTAGAAGATGGAAAGACCTCCCATGTTCCTGGATAGGCAGAATCAGTATTATTAAAATGGCCATACTACCCAAAGCGTTATACAGATTCAATGCAATCCCAATCAAAATCCCAAAATCCTTTATTGTAGAAATAGAAAAGGCAATCATGAAATTCATTTGTAAAAACAAGAGACCCAGAATAGCCAAAGCTATCCTGAGCAAGAAGAGTGAAGCAGGAGGCATCACAATACCAGATCTTAAACTTTACTACAAAGCAATAATAACAAAAATGGCATGGTACTGGCACCAAAATAGACATTTAGACTAATGGTACAGAATAGAAGACACAGAGAGTAATGCACATAAATACAACTATCTCATACTAGACAAAGGTGCCAAAAACATTCATTGAAGAAAAGACAGCCTTTTCAACAAATGGTGCTGGGAAAACTGGAAATCCATTTGCAGCAAAATGAGACTTAACCCCTATCTCTCACCATGCACAAAACTCGACTCAAAGTGGGTCAAAGATTTAGGAATTAGACCAGAGACCCTGCATCTAATTGAAGAGAAAGTAGGCCCAAATCTCCATCATGTTGGATTAGGCCCTGAATTCCTTAACTAGACTCCTATAACACAAGAAATAAAAGCAAGAATCAATAAATGGATGGACTTAAACTAAAAAGCTTCTTCTCAGCAAAAGAAACTATCAATGAGGTGAACAGAGAGCCTACATTCTGGGAGCAAAGTTTTGCCACACACACAACAGATAGAGCACTGATCTCCAGGATATATAAAGAACTCAAAAAACTTAACACCAAAAAAACAAACAACCCAATCAATAAATGGGCTAAAGAGCTGAATAGAAACCTCTCAGAAGAAGATATACATCAATAAATATATATATGAAGAAGTGTTCAACATCTCTAGTCATTAGAGAAATGCAAATCAAAACTACACTCAGATATCATCTCACAACAGTTAGAATGGTAGCTATCCAAAATACCAGCAACAATAAGTGCTGGCAAGGATGCGGTGAAAAAGGTACACTCAAACATTGCTGGTGGGACTGCAAATTAGTGCAACCAATCTGGAAAGCAGTTTGGAGATTTCTTAAAAAACTTGGAGTAGACTACCATCTGATCCAGCTATCCCACTCCTTGGCCTATACCCTAAAGATTTAAAAACAGCACACTACAATAATGCAGTCACCTCAATGTTTATAGCAGCACAATTCACAATTGCAAAACCATGGAAGCAACCCAATGCCCTTCAATAGATGAATGGATAAAGAAACTGTGGTACATATACACAATGGAATATTATTCAGCAATAAAAGAGAATAAAATTATGGCATGTGCAGGCAAATGGATGGAACTGGAGAACATTATGCTTAGCGAAGTAAGCCAATCCCAGAAAACCAAATGCTGAATGTTCTCTCTGATTAGTGGATGAGGATACATAAGGGTGATGGGAATGGGGAACATAGGAGAAATGCAGGAACTCTAGATGTGGCAGGGGAGAGTTGGGGGGAAGGAAAGGGGAATGGGTATAGTAATGATGATTGATTGAGATTGTCATCACTACCTTTGGTGCATGTACGAAGACACAAATGGTGTGCCTCTATCTGGTTTGCAACCAGAGAAATGAAGAAATTGAGCTCTGTATATGTACTATGACTTGAAACACATTTAAATAAAATAATATAAAAAAGAAAAAAAACCACAATTTAAAAAATAATAATAAAATAAAATTTGTTTATTCTATAACAAAGTTTAAACAAACACATGAAATAAAAATAAAAAATATTTTAAGTTGCTGAATCTGAGAATAAATCATTCTACAATAGTAAACAAATAATACAACTGTATTCAATTATTTTTTAATTTTTAGCACATATCTTTCATAAGGCTGAAATTCATAAAGGCAGTGTTATGGCTTTGATCTGGAATATTCTCCAAAAGCTCATGTGATGAAGGCTTGATCCTCAGTTTCATAGTGTTCAGAGATGGGGCTTTGGGGGAGGAAATAGATTAAGAGAACTCTGTTCTCATCAATGAATGAACCCATTGATGTTCTTAAAATTGAATGAACTATTGGTAACTTTAAGAGATGGGGTCCAACTGGAACAATTAGGTCACTCAAGAGTGCCTTCAAAGGGTATATTTTGTTCCTGGATCCTTCTTCCCTCCTTCCTCCCCCCCTCCCTCCCCTCACCCTTGCCATTCTTCCTGGTTGCCATGAGATGAGAATCCTCTTCTGCCATAAATTCTCTTTTAGAAGTTTTTTTTATTAGTTCTTATAGATATACATAATGTTGGAATTCATTTTGACGTAATTATACAAGCATGTATTACAGTTTGCTCCAATTCAGTCCCCAGTATTTTTCTTTTTCTCCTCTCCTCCCTTCCCTTTTCCCTTTCTTCTACTCTACTGATCTTTCTTCTATTTGTATTTTTTAAGTTTGTGCATTACAGATATGAATAAAGATGCAATTAACTGTAATATATTCATATATATACATAGAAAGGTTTGGTTAGATTCATTCCATTAGTCTTCCATATTCTGGTTTTCTCTTTTCATGCCCTCAATCCCCTTCCTCTACTCCCTGATCTCATATTTTCATGGAATCCCACCCAATTTTCTTCCCTTTAGTTTTGTCTACCTTCTGCATGTTAGAAAAAACATTTGACCCTTCACTTTTTGGGTCTGGCTTACATCACTTAGCATGAAGTTCTTTAATTCCATCTATCAGCAAATATAATTTCATTGTCCTTTGTGGCTAAGTAAAACTCCATTGTGTATACATGCCTGTGGCAGTGGTGATTTGAATTATGGCATGTCTGACTCTCATAGCTGCATTTGTGCTGGGAGCTACCTGTGCTAAGATGAAGGTTAAGATTCCCCAGTTGCTATGCTAATTCTGGAAAGGGGTAGCTACATGTGAAGGTGTTAAGCTCTATCAGTTGAGGCCTTCAGCACCTTTTCCCAGGCATAGTGAATTCTGAGCAAAAAAAGATGGCCCTGGTGTCTTACCAGTTCTTCATCCTTCGGATTGCTTGCTTCGTTGAAACTTTCCCACAATCAACCTTTTGATGCTGAAATCTATAAAATAACTTGCTGAGACAGCTAGCTCTGGAGGTCAGTAAAGCCTCACCAAGGCTTGGTTACCCATCTGTCCCCAGCTTTTTCTCTCCATGTGTGTCTGTTTGTCTTTTCTTCATCTCCCATTGCCCCTTAGTGTCTGGGATATCCTTAATGGCTGCGAACAAGAAGCCATTGTGAGAAGTTGTGGCATATACCCCATTTTCTTTATCCACTTGTCTGTTGTTAGGTACCTGAGCTGATTCTCCAGCTTGGGTATTGTGAATTACTCTACTAAAAATATTGAGGTAGTTGCATGCCCATTGTATACTGATTTTAGAACTTTCGTATTTATACCAAGGAGAGGGAAAGCTTGGTCATATGATGGTTCTATTCCTCAGTTTTTGAGGAATAACCACACTCCTTTCCAAAATAGGTTGTACTAATTTGTAGTCTCACCAACAATGTATGGGTATACCTTTTTCCCCACATTCCCACCAACACATTATTATTTGTGTTTTTGATAATTGCCATTCACTGCCACTTTTAGTTGACTGGAGTGAGATGAAATCTCAAAGTAGTTTTGATGTGCATGCTCCTGATTGCTAGAGATGTTGAACATTTTTTCATATATTTGTTGACCATTTGTATTTCTTTTGTGAAGAGTCTCTTTAACACTTTTGTCCATTTATTAATTGAGTTATTTATATTTTTACTGTTTTATTTTTAGTTTTTTATATATTCTGGATATTAATCTCTTATCTAAGGAGTGGGTGACAAAGATCTCCCATTCTGCAGACTCTCTTTTCATTTCTCTTAGTTGTTTCCTTTGCTGTGTAGAGGTTTTTAATCTGATGTCATTACATTTATTGATTCTGTTTTATTACTTGTGCTTTAGGGATTTGGTTAAGGACGTTGATACCTGTACCAAAATGTTGGAGTGTTGGGCCTGTATTATCTTCTAGCAGTTGCAATTTATGGTCTAATTCCTAAGTCTTTGATCCACTTTGAGTTGATGTTTGTGCAGGGTGAGAGAGATAAAAGTTTCATTCTTCTACATATGTATATCCAATTTTCCTAGCACCATTTATTTAAAAGGCTATCGTTTCTCCAGGATATGTTTTTGTCACCTTAGTCAAGTATTGGAGGACAGTATCAACATGAGTTTGTCTGTTTCTTCTGTTTTATGCTATTGGTCTTCATGTCTATTTGGGTGCCAGTAACATGATGTTTTTGTTACTATATTTCTGCAGTATTATTTGAGGTCTAGTATTACGATGCTTCCAGTATCACTCTTTTTGCTCAAGTTACTTTAGCTGTCCTTTTTTATTTTGGTGAAGAATGTATTTGATGTTTTGATGGGGATTACATTGAGTCTGTTTAATGCTTTTGGTGGTATGGCCATTTTGATATTAATTCGGCCTATCCAAGAATATGGGAGGTCTTCCTCAATTTCTTTCTTCAGTTTTCTATGGTTTTCACTATAGATGTCTTCCAACTAAATATTTTATTTTTTATGAGATTATTCTGAATGGAATAGTTTTCATAATTTCTTTTTCAGGAGATCATTACTGGAGTATAGAAAAGTGATTTATTTATGTATGTTGATCTTGTATCCTGCTACTTTACTAAGTTTTTTATTACCTCTAAAAGTCTTCTGGCAGGATTTTTTGGGTCATCTGATCATATCATAAGCAGAGACAATTTTACTTCTTTTCCTGCTTATATTCCTTTAATTTCCTTCTCTTGCCTGATTTCTTTTGCTAGAGTTTCAAGAACTGTGTTGATTAGGAGGGGTGAGAGTGAATATCTTTATCTCATTCCTATTTTTAGAGGAAATACCTCAAGTTTTTTCCATTAAGTATAAAGTTAGCCTTGGCTTTGTCATGTATAGCCTTTATAATAAGGAGGCAAGTTCTTTCTTTCCATAGTTTCTCTAGGGCTTTAAACATGAATGAGTGCCAGACTTTGCCAAATGATTTTTATGCATCTATTGAGATACTCATGTAATTTGTTCCCTTAACTCCATTTATGTGGTGAATTATGTTTAGTGATTTGCATATGTTTGCCACACATTTTATCATCTTGACATTTTGGTTTACTTCAGGCCCAAAGGAATGGAGCTGGCTTGCCATGAACTGAGAGTTCTGAAACTGTGAATCAAAATAAATCTTTCCTCTTCTAAGTAGTCTTCCTTAGGTCTTCTGTCATGGCAACAGAAATGTCACTAATACAGACAGAACTATGCCTGACTTAGTACTTTATTTCTTGCACCTAGCACTGAGCCCAGTGTTTAGTAGATACTCAGTAGAAACACATTGAATAAATAAGCAGTGAATAATTACATACTGATAAAAACTCAACAAAGATGAAATGTGCTTATTTAGTAAAGAAGAATGAAATTATGGCATTTTGTGATGAATGGATGGAACTTGAGAATATCATGCTAGGTGAAACAAGCCAGTCCCCAAAACCAAAGATCAAATGTTCTCTCTGATATGTGGATGCTAACCCGTAATAATGGAGGTTAGGGAAGTGAAGTAGAAGTTTATTTGATTAGACAAAGGGGAATTAAGGGAAGGGAGGGAGAATGGGAAAAAGGAAAGACAGTAGAATGGATTGTACATAACTTTCCTATGCTCTTATATGAATACATGACCAGTGTAATTCCACATTATGTACAACCCACAAGAATGGGATCCTGATTGGAATGTGTTGCACTACATGTATGTATAATATGTCAAAATACAACATACTGTCATGTATATCTAAATTTTAAAAAGGAAGGAATTTCTTTGATTGCTTGGGGGTTTTCAGAAGTAGTCTTGTTAAAAACTTGTCAATAAGAAAATGTGATAGATGAGACATGTGCCAATTGAATGAAGAGATTCAACATAGTAATATAGAAACTCTCTTGTATGGATTTCTTTATTTCTCAGTGCACTGTTTTTCATAAAATATGGCAAAATTTGTATATAAGCATGGTCAGGTAAGCTTTATGCAATAGAGTGTTTTATAGTATTAAGCAAGGAATTATTTGAAAAAAGACAGCTAGAAATAAATGCACACATACAGAGTCCAACCATATATCCAAATCCACACATCTACTTAAACTAGGATTTTTGTATATATCAGATTCATTAAAAATGAAACAACAGGCAATGTTTCATAGCTCTTCTCTGGAAATATTTTGAACTTCAAAAACTAGATATTTTGGATTTAAATCTAATTAATTTCTTTCAAGATTTATGCATATGGGTATATTCTTCCACTTATTTTGACTTCCCAAATTAAAATCCAAATCAAAATTATCCTTTAAAATTAATCTTATTCAGCCATATACCTGCTGTGTCTAATCAATTTCATAGCTCACAGGCACCTCACACTCAACATATCCACAAATTAATCCATTGTTTTCTCAAATCATCTCACCAGCCCTATTGCAATTTTACCAAATGTGTATACCTCCTCTTGTGTTCTAAGTGTTAGTTAATGGTATTGCCATCTAGTCATTCAAGTCATGCCACATATATATCCATCTGAACCACACTGGATTCAGATTGTTTTATGAGACTCAACTCAGGAATTATTTTCTTTCTTGACATGGCAATGATCCTCCAGGCCAAATTGAGTTGCCATCTCCGTATCTGCTATATATTTATACCATTTAAATGTATCACCTCATATTTTGCTTATATTTTTATATATCTCTGTTATGTATCTTTATTATTTGTTGGCAAAGAAAATGTTCTATTTCTATTTTTGCATATGTGTGTGTGTGCATGTGTTTGTTTTTTGTTTTTAGTATTGCAAATTTAACCCAGGGGTGCCCCACTGAACTACATCCCCAGCCCTTTTTATTTTTTATTTTGAGACAGAGTCTTGCTAAGTTGCTTAGGGCCTTGGTAAGTTGCTTAGGGCCTCACTAAGTTGGCCTCAAACTTGCAAAACTCCCTTCCTCCACTTCCTAAGTCACTGGGATTATAGGTGTGTACCACCATACCCTGCTTGTTTTTGTATTTATGATATTGATATTGGTATAGTCTGTGATTGGCAAAGTATTGTATATTTCAATATTCACAAAGCTGTACAGTCAGTTTAAGCAAATGTATTTCTTTAAATATTCAAAGTTGAAATAATTCTAGATTCCATATATAAATAATTATATATAACATATAACATACACAAACACACACATGAACATTTTTATCTAGGTAGTAGAAGCATGAAAACATTTAGTGCAGTGTCAGGTTAATAGTGGTTTTTTAAAAATTATTTGTAAAAATAAATCTAAATTGAGAAAATTCTGGTACAGCAATTTAGAAACAAAAATATGAAATATGGCAGTGTGGGAGATTGTCTTGATTTGCTAGAACAGAGATATATGACCGTGGACCAGATCATTCTTAGGATCTTTAGCTACACAGGAAGGATGAAGTTCTATAAGTCTCTTCTGTGTCTAAATTTTGGGCCTTTAGTTTGTGTGTCTGTGTGTGTGTGTTTGTGTGTGTATTCACATAAATGGAAATTCTGATTGTCTTACCTCCTTTCAAATGAAAATACTATGCCTTAGTATATTAGCAAATGAGTGTTACTATTGTCAGAATCCAGCATGAAATCTATAACCTTCATGGGGGTTAGTAAAGTTCTATTAGGGAAAAAAAATAGTCACATATATTTTACATGGATTTATTCTGTTTCTAAATGTGTCTTCATTGGTATCATTTTGCTTTAAATGTTCACTCAACCCTGATAAATTTGATTTTGAAAATAAGTTGCAATAGAAGAATTGAATCAATTTTCAATGGCATATGTCAACCTTAACAATCTTTTCAGTACATTTGCCACTTCAAACTCCTAAATATATTAATATCCATTCTTGGTGGAAAATAAGTGACGCAGAAACTACAATTCACAGATTCCAGTTAATGTCTTGTGATAGGAAACCATAAGAGGAATGAATATACCAATTAGTATGAATAAGTTAAACAGTACATAAGCCCAAATAAATCATCATTTTCTTCTTGTGGTTTGTTACTTTAGTATAATATAAGTATAGTGAAGCATAGAACCATATAAACTGATGCTTTTCTTTCCTTTTCGTCTACTTCCCTGGCAAGGATGTCTAGATGACAAGGAATCCAGAGAAATACACTGTAAATAATATTTCAGGGATAAATACATGTTTTCCTCCCAAATTAGAAATCCAGTTAATTGAAATTATGTAGATCCATATGCTAGCATATTTCTGAGGCTCAATGGAAAAAAATA
This sequence comes from Geosciurus inauris, assembly GCA_004024805.1. Classification (NCBI taxonomy): domain Eukaryota; kingdom Metazoa; phylum Chordata; class Mammalia; order Rodentia; family Sciuridae; genus Geosciurus; species Geosciurus inauris. Next base: position 88,496 of record PVHX01006387.1, read on the forward strand.
CTGTGCTTCCTCAGACCAGCCTTTATTGAAAAGAAATCAGCATAGCAAAGTGGCACCTGTATTCAGACGTTTATCTCAGCCCTGTTCACAATAGCCAAGACATGGAATTAACCTAGATGCCCATCAACAAAGGAATTGATAAATAAAATGTGCCACATATATATAGAGGACTATTGTTCAGCCATCAAAGAATGAAATCCTCTCATTTGCAGCAAAATGAATGGAACTGGAATACATTAGGTTAAGTGAAATAGGCAGTTGCAGAAACCAATAACAGACGTTTTCTCTCATATGGGGATGCTTTTTTGATCTGAATGTGGAGCATTGATTAGTAGAGCTTGGGCAGAGTAGAGGAAGACGGTGAAGGGAGGCCAGATAGTGGGTATCCAAACACAGTTAGAGAGAAGGAATAAATTCTGTGCTCCATGGCACAGTAGGGTGATTATAGTTCATGATATAGTTTGTGAAAAGCTGAAAGAGAAGAGCTCAAAGATGACAACCATAAAGAAATGATAAGAAGATAAAATGTTAATTAATGATAAGTGAATGCTATACATGAGTTACATTCCATTAATATACATTTAATATGCATACAATTATTACACTTTAACACAAGTTACAATGAAAAATGACAAAATTAAAATAAGTTAAAATTTAAAAAGCACAACTTTATTCTGGAAGTGGAGAGTGGTTTACAAACAAACTACCCCTTGCTTTCCTGGACATTTCCTCTTACCACCCAACCAAGAGGCAGAGGCAGGTGGGAATGACAAGAATTTAGGCTGTTGATATTAATGCTGAGATAAGACCATCCAGTTAATAATTTGCATAGGTAGGAGCAGAGTTTCTGGTTGTATGTAGTAATAGGCCTTAAGATATAAGAAACAGAATGATTGGCAAAGAGAGCTTCTGTTCTGTGTTACCAAGAAATATGTAGTTTATTATGAAGAAAGTCATACCTGATAAGATCTATTTTATTGAGAAGTATTAGTGAACAGAAAAGCTTTCTCGTCAATATTAGAAAAAATATTCATGACTTTCTAAAATAAAAACCCATAATTTATTTTGTGAGCTTCCCATAGCCGTTTCTAAAATATTAACCTAATAAGTTTTTTTTCCTCATTAGTCTGGAAGCAGTGACTAGATCAATTTAGCACTCAATACACAGATCTTTCCCTTCTAAGGTGCTGGGAAGTGCATATCTAAAATTGTCCAAAACAGAAAAAAATTGATACTTAATGATCACCAACAACTCTTTTTCTTTGCTTGATAATGTTCCAATATTTTATTCACCTTACAACTCCAAAAGTATTTCTTAGATGAAGTAATCTCTAACTTTATTTCCTGGATATAATTCCAGAAAGACAGACTAATTTGATTTTCACAATCCTCTTTTTGAATGGAGGAAGAAAAAAAAACAGAATCCAAAGAAAAAGGAATACCAAAAGTGATAGATTCATTTTCAACTGAGAATTGAGATCCTATAAAATAGAAAGCATGAAGACTGCCAGAGGATAGAGGGGTGACTGAGGCTCAGTGGAAACTCATTACCACACACTCCCTGGATATAGATTTTATAACAGGAAGACTAATTGAACACCAGTCAGTGTCAATAAATACATTACCACCAATATGCATCCTGAATTGTTGGTTGGATTTGAGCCTACAAAAATAGTTGTTCAATGCCTTCTCTAGGGAAAATAAGGGCTGACAATACCAGGTCTCTTTTGGGCTGACAGTACCAAGTCAGCCTCTCTCTTTCTCTCTCTCTTTTTCTCTCTGATAGTCTCACTAAGTTGCCCAGGTTGGTCTCAAACTCCCAGGCTCAGGATTTCCTTCTGCTTTATTCACTTGTATAGTTAGAACTACAGGCACATACCACCACACCTGACCTTGTATCAGATTTTTTTTTTTTTGGTATCGGGAATTGAACTCAGGGGTACTCGATCACTGAGCCACATCCTCAGTCCTGTTTTGTGTTTTATTTAGTGACAGAGTCTCACTGAGTTGTTCAGTGCTTTGCCATTGCTGAGGCTGACTTTGAACTTGTGGTTCTCCTGTCTAAGCCTCCCAAAGTGCTGAGATTACAAGCGTGCACCACCACGCCTGGCTTGTATCAGTTTTAATAATGAATATATACTGAATATTCACTATGTGCTAAATACTGATTGTATATCACTCAACATAGAATGTTCTTTCCTCAGTAAGTGTACTTTCCTGTAAGGAGGATGCTCAATAAGCACCAAAATGCCATCATAATTAAAAATTGTGATAGGCATTTTGAAGGCCATAGACCAGGTGATAAGAAATTGTTTAAAGTATCTTAAGACTACCTAAGTGGTCTGCAAAGGTGACAACAGAAAATAGGTAGGATAAATGTAGATCCTACACTGATGAAGGGACTTGTCTTCAGCACCATATTCACAGAGGCACAGGAGTACACCCCCAGTGACAGGTGGTAGAACTAGAAGCCACATGGACTCCATTTCAGCTGGACAATAAGATGTGATGTGATAAGAATTTGGCACCCAAAATTGTTTCATATAATGTTAGTGCAATTAAGAGACAAACACTATTTTTAATCAGACTATTAAATACTTCAATAATGGAATGAAAATAGTTTTTTTAAAGTTAACATATGCTAGAACTAAAATAATGTTTTGTTTGTTTTTGTTATTTTAGCTTTTTCAGTTACACACAATCACACGTAGGTTTTTCTCCCCCAGGGAAATATGTACTAGACTTATTTGTTTTCATTGAAAACAGAAAAATAGGAATAATAGCTTGAATTTTGTGTTTTATTTTCAAAGCAATGCTCAAATTAGCACACATCAAAATTCTAATGTACATAGCGTACTTTGACCTGGATATACAGACAATTTAATTGAAAAAGAAACCTATATTTTGAAACATTCATCAATTTTATAACCTCTAGTGGGAAATCTCCTCCATACTTTGAGTAGTTATAACCTTTTGGGTCTGTAGGGCAAATGTAGAGAAGTAAGAAACTGAGACAATCTCATCCAGCATGTTACAAAAGTTTCATCTAATTGTGTTCTGTGTGTGTGTGTGTGTGTAATATCCAGATCTTAATACACAAAGGACTCATACTAAACACCAATGGTTTTCTAAATGGAATCAGATACCTTGGAAATTGACACCAAGTATACCACTTGCATTGTCCTCCATGTTTAGTATTTATAGCTGAAGGAAATAGACTTAAAAATCACAAATGCTATCTGTTTTTTTAGAGAAAAATTAAGATGGAACATTTTATAAGAAGTGTTGCAGATTTTTATCATGTAGTGTAGTTAATGAACAAGACCATCAGAATGTTATAGTAATTACTAACCCTTCTTTTAACAGTATAAACCACGATGTCTCACAGCTTAAGGAAACCAAAAACAAAAGCAAAAAGAAAGAAAGAAAACTAACAACAACAACAACAAAAAACCCTGCACATCTAATTTTGCATTCCTTTGAAAGACTCCCTCAACAAAATTGAACTCCATATGCAAATCTACAAATAGAAGTCTTATTTTATCACACCTAGAACAAAATATTCTTCACAAGAAATTGTATCCTGGACCTCACATCCTCCACTAGCCTATCCATTCTCAGGGACTCACACACTGCAACTTGGTGCTCAGCACGCCCTCTGGTGAAGTGCCTCGCCATCTTGCTAATAGGTATGTCCATCTCTTCTACCTTCTATGAGAATGCATCTGACTCATGAAAAATACCACTGAATGTCTGAATATTTTTATGGTTCAGATATCATTATGTTTTGGTTTGTATATTTATTTATTTTTCAGTAATTCCTTTCTTCAACTGAACCAGGAAAACATGAACTTTTCATATTCGTTCAAATGTAGCACTTCCTATAAAGATTAACATTTATGAAGGTTCTTTGAAAAAATCTGATTCAACTAAATGAATGTGGGATGTTGGAACTTAAAGTAAGCCAGAACACTACTAAATTCATACTACAATCATATAAATGGCTACAAAAAAGACTATTCTTCCATTTTGTAAAAAGAGAGGCTATCTAACCAGAGCTGCAAGAAAAGCCCATTCCTTGCTTTGAATAAGCAATGAAAAATGGATATTTTAAATCATTCAGGAAAAGCAAAAGATTACTTTCTGAGAATTTTCCTGGAAATTAAACACTACTTAATAAACTCTTCTGGAATGAAAGTTAAACATATGTATAACAAAAATAGAAAATGGCAACCTGTATGTATCTGTCAAATACCTATTGCAAACAAAAATATCATGTTTAATTGAAGCAAAAATGTAATATATTTGATTAACATTGAATTGCTCTGAGAATTCATGGTTCAACTTCAGAACATGTCAAAGGCAACTATTAGAAACTCAAGGAATGACAAAACCAAGATTATGTCACTGTCTTAGTCCATTTTTCATTACTGTAGCAAAATACCTGAAACTGGGTATTTATGAAGAAAAGAGGTTTATATTGGTTCGTGGTTTTGGTCCAAGGTCTAGAAAATGCATCCATCAATGGAATTTTTTTTTAGCATAGTCCAAGGCAGTGAAAGACATCATATGGCAAGAGATGAGGAGCACACGTATGTGTATGTGAGTGTGTGTGTGTGTGTGTGTGTGTGTGTGGTTTATCTTCTTTTACCTTCTTCATATTAAGTCACCAGGATTCAATCCTGGGAGCTCCACCCTGATGACCTTATCTAATCCTAAACACATCCTCCAAAGACTCTACTTCTAATAGCACAGTCTAATTGAGTTTCTGTTCTTACAATAGGATTTAAATTTCAGTGTATGAACCCTTGGAGGAAACACACATATGCAGTCCTAGCTACCCTGTACTTATAGCTACCTGTTTTAGTCAGCTAAAAGAACTGACAAGAACAATTTTAGAGGAAAAAAAAGTTTATTTGGGGGCTCACAGTTTTAGAGGTCTCAATACACAGAACACCAGATTCATTCCTTGGGGCTTGAGGTGAGGCAGAACATCATGGCAGAAGAGTGTTTCAGAAGTAATCAGCTCATATGATGATCAGAGAGCAGAGATGGAAACTCTACTCACCAGATACAAAACATACACTCCAAAGGCACGCTCCGCAATGAGCCACCTCCTCCAGCCATGCCCTACCTGCATTCGGTTTCCACTCAGCTAATCCTGTCAGGGGATTAATTCACTGATTGGGTTAAGGCTCTCATAACCCAATCATTTCTCCTTTAAACCTTCTTGCATTGTCTTACACATGAGCTTTGGGGAGACACCTCACATCTAAACCATAACACTATTCTACTGACCATTGACCTTGCTAATAGTCTCCACCTATAAGTTTTGATGAATGCAAAACTTTTCCATTACCACACTCAAATGAAAGACCTACTAGGAACATTTGTTTGGCTGGCTCAAGTCAGATCTCTGTATTATTTAGAATCAGGGTAAAGGATATCAGTCATCTTGAGCTTTCATGATGAGCCTATTGTACTGAGCCCACTTATACTTCTCCATAATAAAAGAAATATGTATTCTGGGTAGTCTCAAACTCTAAAACTACCATCATCCAGTTATTTATAACTCCTTGAACATTTGTCTAATTTACATAGTAACACAAAATAAAGTATGCCTACATTTCAAAATGTAAACAAATTATTTTGTGCATACAGAAAGTATACTTACTTTTTCCTCTTATGAGCTGTCAAAAATTTCAACAATTATTGCATTTAGCTTTGGGTGTCATTTCTTCCTCTGGTTCATAAACCAGTCTTGATATTGTGTAAAGCATGGAGAAAATTGTAAAGTTAACTCAACCAAGAGAACTCTCATAAAATACTTCATAAGACAGAAGAAAGAGAAGGAAAATTACTTAAGATGTGCAAATCTATGTACAACTTCCATATTCTCTACCAGTTCCTATCAAAACTGGTTTACATTACATCATAAATTCCCCTCAGTTAAGTAACAAATTCAAAGCCTGTTGGTTGACCCATATTAAATTAATGCATTGCTCTTTGAAATTTTTATGATCTATAATATCATGAAACTTCTTGGCAGTTTTTATGATACAGGTTGAGTAACCCTTACCCAAAATACTTGGCTCCATAAGTGCCTTAAATTTTTAATTTTTTCAAGGTTTGGAATATTTGCATATACATAATGAGATATCTTTGGAATCGGACCCAAGTATGTAAATAAAATTCACTGATGTTTCATATACACTTGTATACATAGCCTGAAAATCATTTTATGTTCTATATTTAGCTCATCTGCATTTTGACTGACCTGTCACAAGAAGACAGGTGTGGGATTTTCCACCTATAGCATCATGTCAGCACTCAAAAAATTTTGGATTTTGGAACAGTTTGTATTTTGTATTTTTGAATTAGGAATGCTCTGTACATAGTCTACCATAAATAATGTAAATTTAGTCACCTGCAAACCATTATGGTTGAAATAGTTCTCAAAAGGGGAATTTTAAAATACTATCATATAGCATCATGTAAATAATAATTTGATATAAGATTGGTCTTAAAGAGTTTAGTGGTTGGAGATGTGCAGATAGTTTACATCAACCAAAAATTACAGAACACAGCCTACTCTTCTCTTACCTCTTCACTCTCTTTCACCTTCACTGTCATGTACCCCATCTCTATCTAGTATTAATCAGAGCTCAGGGTGTTTTGTTTTAAATTGATACAGGTAGTTGAATATGGTCACTATTAAAAAACAAGAGTGTGAATATCTCTCTTATGCACATATCATGACACATTTAAGAAGCACTGGACAGCAATTGAAAACAATACTCTTCTCACACTTGTTTTCTATTATTAATGTCAAGAGTCATTCATCCCTTCCATTAATATCCATCTACCTATCCACCTATCTGTCTTAATCTATCACTATTTTTACTTCATTCTTGTTCTTATCTTTTCCCTATCTAAATATGTCAAAGGTGGTAAGTGTTCAGTAAGAGAGTGATTTATAAAAATAAAACCAAACCACAGTCCTGTCTCAAATGGTGAGGCTGGCCAGCATATGCAGCTAATTCTCACAGAGGCATTCTGGAAAACCAGTGACAAGATTGGGACTCTGGGCTAGCCCCAGGGCAGTCAGCAGTGGTAGACTGCTACACACAGCCTCATGTGTAAAGTTCCTGAACTGACACAAAGCTTAATGGAAATGAACCTTGACGATGTGGCCAGTCGAGTGTAAGTGACATCCTGCCTGGCATGCCACAATGATTTTTACTTTTCTCTCTTGAAGGCATAATGCTTCCTATGGGAAACCCCAACTTAAAATGCCATTGTATGCTTAGACAGGAGATTTACCAATCCTGAACGGGATAGAGGGGAAATAGGACCCATAGAAACAGGTCCCTCCCAGTCCTCACACTCCATGTCGTTCACCAACCCAATGAAATGTGAGAGTAACTACACCAGTTTCATCTGACACAGTACCAGATTAACAGAGTATCTTATAAAATTAAAATTAAACAAGTCTGTGAAAGATGAAAACTGACACTAATCATTTCACATTTATTACTTATCTATTATAGTGAGTCACATTTTTTTAAGTGTGTGGGGAATAAAAAAAAGAAAAAAAGATATTCTGTACCTGTCCCTCATGATCTGCAATTTAGTTGAAAAGACAAGGTATATAAGAAAATAATCACAATAGTTACCATAGCTACTAATGTTCAAGAGTTATATAGATAGACAATGCTCTAAAAAGGAATAGTTTTCATAGCAAAGAAATAAATAATCTAAATTTAAAATTGTTTTGCTTTCAACAGAAATGATCTTATTCCACATGAAGATGACAGCAATGATACATGATCAGTATTACCTGCACTTCTTATACCTGAGTTGTTTTTCTAATAGTAGAATTGTATTAATTAAACCTTCTGTTACCAATTCTTTTAAATGAAATATCAACTATGAGAGTCTTTGTCCCAAGTGAGAAAGATAATCTAAGAAACAGAATAAGTCAAGTCTGAAGAAGCTGCTTACCAGCTACTGGTATAGGTAAAACACAGTTTGGAGAGAATGCCACTTTTCTTGAATTAAAGTGAAGCACAGCTCTGAAGAAATGCTATGTAAGACAATTTTTTTACCCAGTAGACCAGATTGGTAGGCATGTGGTTTGTTAGAATATGCAAAAAATTAAACTAGTATTTAAGACAAAGTGTAATAAATGTTTGCATAGATTAATTGTAGAGCATTAAAAGAGCTGATAGGACAGTAAGTCAGTCACACTTAGAACCAGGAGGACATGCCAGGAAAGGCTCCACAGAGAGGAAATGCCCTGAATTTGTGTTGCTTGATTTGCAATTTAAAAATTACTGCTTTCTTATGACTCCAGCTCCATGATAGCACAATTCAATCCATGCAACAAATCTTTATTATTGATGTAGGCATACAGAAAGTGAAAATGTCCTCCAAGTCATGGGTTAGAGAAGATCTGATTCCAGTTCAATTATATTCCAAAGCCTGATGTTACTCTATTGCTCATTCATGTAATATTAGAGCTAGGTAAAAGCTAGAAATGGAAGTGAGGAGAAGCAGAGGCAAGGAAGTCTATCCCCAGCAGAGAATGGAAAGTGTGATTCTTTAGAGATAAGATAATGTGTCTGAAGGAAGTATTAGAGAGGATATGGAAGTAGCAAGAAGGGAAGCTCAAGTGGTATACAGATGCTACTTTATAGAGTACTATGTAAGGTATGTTAACTGTGTCTAATCTATAAGCAATGTGTCTGCTTAAGGACTGGGGAGCAGACATGTTATAAGCTCAGGAATCTTTTTTTGGTGGCAGTTTGAAGAGTGGCTTGTGTAAGGAGTGGGATAAATCAATAATAGAAATACTATAGGAAAGCCATTACTATGAACATGTGGGAGATTATGGTGGAATAGACTTGTGGTAGTGGTACATTAAAAAGAGTGCATGACTTTCAGAGTAATTCAAATGGTATGCTGAAAAAAAAATGATGAGATGCATGTAGTAGGGAAAAGAAGAAAGAAAGGAGAAGTCTTCCTTACTGGCTTTGGGAAACTACATATAAAATGGTTCTACTTAATGAGAAAGGAGATGTCAAAGGATGAACTTATCTTGGCATTGTGATTTTCCCAATAGCTGCTGTCTGCTATGATTTGTGTAAGACAATGGATCCAGAGTTAACTAATGTGTTTAATTGCTAATAGCCCTAGTAATTGATATGGGCTAAATCAATTTCCCCATTATACTTCAATGGTTAATATAGTTCCCCTTCACAATAAATAGATGATAGTGTCCTAGCCCATGGAGCTCATACTTTTTGTGAGGAAAGTATATTTCTTAAATTCCTAAAGCATTTAAATGCTAAGAGAGTACATGCACTGAGAGAGTGGCCTCTCAGGGACTGTGTCCTGCAGTGTACAGATTGAAATAATCTGCAAAGTGAGTTGCCCATTCTCTGAAGGTTTATCTTGCAAAGTTTGTGTGTGAGTCAGCTTTCTGTTACTGATCAATATACCTGACAAGAATAACTTAGAGGGGGAATGATTTAGTTTGGCTCACAGTTTCAGAAAATTCAGTTCATGTTCAGCCAACGCCATTGCTCTGGGTCTGAGGCACAGCAGAACATCATGATGGAAGTGTGTAGCAGAGGAAAGCTGCTTAGCCCATGACAACTGGAAAGCAGAGGGAGAGGGAAGAAGGAAGAGGTCAGAGGGACGAGAAAGCAGGCACTGAGAAAAAGAAGATAAAGCCTTCCAAGGCATGCCTACCTCCTTAACTCGGTACTACCTCCAGTAGTCCACTCAGCTAACAATGGGTTAATCCACTGATGAGGTCAACTCCCTCATGATTTAATAATTGCTTAAAAGCCCCACTTCTTCATACACATGAGACTTTGGGGGTACATTCCAAATCAAAACCACAACACTTTGGAATGATCGAATGACACATAAGCTACATTTTTTTTTTTTTTTTTTTTTTTTAGGAATGATTAATTCTGTAGCAGTGGCACAATTTGAGAATTTTATGAGCAGTTACACTAGTGACCCAACTGTTTTTGGATAGAGCAGTTTTTGACTGCCCTCATAACATGACTATCAGTTACTAAAACATCTAGGGGGAAAATTGACTCTCTTTCATGGGTATTTGTTTCATGACCTTAGTTGCATTATATTTTTGGTATAAATTCTGTGTTTTCAGGAGTCGACCAAAGCAAATTCAATACTTATATCAGAACTCTGTTCTATTTCAATAGTTAATTTAAGTATAGGATAAACAACTTTGGGCTCAGCCAAATAACAATGTGTATCCAAATATAGTATTGAATTTGTCTTGGGCTAATGAAGAAAGAATTGGGGTAAATCTGTGACCATAAATGATGTATACTCGTGTGAAAGTCTATTGGTAATATACCATCAGATACAAGGGAAAATTCCAAAGTTATTTAAACACTGAAGAGTGTGGGTGAATCAATTTTACTTATGATACTTGTTATTATAGGTAGCATCAGTGATGTGAGACGTTCAAAGTAAATAAATGTCCTTATGCTCCCATGGTAGGAAGCATATTTGCAAAGCTACCATTGACTTAGCTTCAGTTAAATAAACTATCCAATTAATTTATATAACTAAACTAAATGTTATTTCTGTAGTAGTTTTTATAATACTTAAGATGTATTTTTCAGAATTATTTTCTTTTTGTGGTTATATTGTATTATTCTTTAAAAATTTAATTGATATATAATATTTGGACACATGTACATATATACAAAGCATATGTTACTTTTCTTTAGTAGCTATTATGAGTTCTTTACCACTATTATATTTGTAATAATTTAATAAACAGTATAATAAAAGTAATTTAGTAACACTACTGGTCCTCAAACCTTACTTTTTAAATTATAGATATTCTGTTTCTCATGAAAACTTTTAAAGTGTTGCTTGACAACTAAACTATTGACACAAATTAAAGAGTTTTGAAGATATTCTTTTAAGCATTCTTTTTAAATGCAAGAACTTATAAGAAAAAAACCTTAAATTGTCCCTACAGTAAACCCAAATGATGAATTACAAGTTTTTGATAACTTTTAGACTATTTTAAATTGAATATTTGACAATAGATATTTGAAAATAAAATTAATTCTTCGAATATCAAAGGACAACATTTGATCAAATTATTACTGGGGGTGGAGTATATATAGTTCTTAAATGCAGGATCTTTGGGATGGTTGCAAGTTTGAATCCTGACCTTTCCACTTAATAGTTATACAACTTTGGAATATTAGATAATTTGTAGGTAATGTGCTCTGCTCAAATAGCAATTGTCAGAGAAATGCTGACCTGTGGGCCTCATGGGGTTATAAGCTCACAGAGATTCATGTTCTTCCTGATGTCAGCCTTCCTGGTCCCATGTATAGGAGCTGGGGGAATGCCATCTGGGCAAATATCTTGCACTATATGACAAGATATTTGGGGCAGTTTGTTGACAATTTCTCTATTAACATATTTCAAAAATGAACCACAAACTATATAATTTAATGGAAAAGGTATAAGGTAATATTCTGCTGTTATTTAATCATGAATAATGATGATGTAGGATCATTCCTTTATCTATTACTAAATTCAATTAAAATATAAATAAGTCAAGATTGAGGTAGATAGGAACTCATCCATAACCTATATTCAGAATTAATTTAGTTTAATTGCTTACTGAATGACAAACATAGTTTAAAGCCAGCAGTAGAGATTTCAGTGTTCTGAGATGTCAAATACCAACCCCAGGAAACCAAATTTGTTCATTTTTGTAATTACATTTTGAGTGTTAAATGATTCCATTAAATGAAGTGCCACAAATTAAGTATTGAAATGAATTGACCTGAACAACACACTGAACATGCCTGAGGCATCAAACAGGTTTCTATTTTATTTTTATTCCCTTTTATTTGGGAGAATGATGTGACAGAAGAATCTTTACTGATTTTTGAATACTAAATAAATTAGTCATGGCTGGAATGGCACTTCAATCACTTGCAGTGAGCAGACTCTGCCCTCAAAGTTCACCTGCTCATAACTTCACTGGAAACTACAGCAAGCTGGGAATAAGTGGCTCCAAATGCTAAGGCCTTCAGGATGCACTGTTATTAGAGTTCAGTAAAGGTTGGTGTCATGCGAGCACTCAAAGATTTTAGTCCTGGCATGCCCCACATTCATCCACTTTATGAAGCTAATGAAAAGTATGAAAGAAAGAGAGGTGGATTGAAAGAAAAAAAAATACTAACCAGCATTAAGCATTATTATGTGCTGATAACTCTGCTGGCTGCCCTTATCGCTACTGTTCCATTTCAAGCATTATCCAAATCTAAAGGAGTAGGTCTCTTTACAAGGGGCAGAAGTGATTTAGGAATCTGGGCTGAATTATAGAAAGGCAATAGGATGGTAGAAGATAACAAGTTCACAGTTCCAAGCGCAACAATTTATAAGCACACAGTTGTCTCCTGCTTCTGATTGGACATTTTAATTTAATGGAAAAGGTATAAGGTGATATTCTGCTATGTTATTTAATCATGAATAATGATGGTATAGGATCATTCCTTTATCTATTATTAAATTCAATTAAAATATAAATAAGTCAAAATTAAGGTCAATAGGAACTCATCCATAAACTATATTCAGAATTAATTTAGTTTAATTGCTTACTGAATGCTTAAATGTGAAAGGGGATTACCTCTTCTCCCAGATTGACACTAAGAGCCTTCCTTTTAACTGAGAGTAGAAACTT
>PVHX01006388.1:0-101324 GCA_004024805.1 Geosciurus inauris
GGGCGCGGTGGCTCACGCTTGTAATCCCAGCACTTAGGGAGGCTGAGACAGGAGAATCGCGAGTTCAAAGCCAGCCTCAGCAATGGCGAGGCACTAAGCAACTCAGTGAGACCCTGTCTCTACATAACACACAAAATAGGGCTGGGGATGTGGCTCAGTGGTCGAGTGCCCCTGAGTTCAATCCCCAGTACCAAAAAAATTTAAAAAAAAATAAATAAATAAATAAATAAAATAAAATGAAATGTGTCATAAATGTCATTTATCTCTAAACTGATGAATAAAATTGATGAACCTCAATAAAAACACAAATGAGGTTTTTTATAGTGTTTCTCTATTTTTGAAAATTTCCCTGAAGTTATGGAAAACAATATTTGTGTATAGCTTATTGCCTTTCATTATAATATTGTTTCTCTCATTTCATTAAAAATAAAATAAGGGGGCACAGTGGCGCAAGCCTGCAATCCCAGCACTTTGGGAGGCTGAGACAGGAGAATCGTGGGTTCAAAGCCAGCCTCAGCAATGGCGAGGAGCTAAGCAACTCAGTGAGACCCTGTCTCTACATAAAACACAAAATAGGGCTGGGGATGTGGCTCAGTGGTTGAGCACCCCTGAGTTCAATCCCCAGTATCAAAATAAAATAATGTGCACATCTAATAAAGAACAAAGTTGGACACAGTTGTGCATGCCTGTAACTCAGGTGGCTGAAGCAAGAGGATCATGAATTGGAGGCCAGCCTGGGCACTTTAGTGAAACCACATTTCATAAAATAAAATAAGGGGCTTGGGTTGTGGCTCAGTGTTAGAGCGCTTGTCTAGTATGTGAGGCACTAGGTTTGATTCTCAGCACCACATAAAAATTAATTAATTAATTAATTAAATAGCTGGGCACGGTGATGCACGCCTGTAATTCCAGTGGCTTGGGAGGCTGAGGCAAGAGGATCATGCATTCAAAGCCAGCCTCAGCAACAGTGAGGCTCTAAGCAACTCAAAGAGACTCTGTCTCTAAATAAAATACAAAATAGGCATCGTTTATAACCAGAGAAATGAAAAGATGTGCTCCATTTGTGTACAATGAATCAAAATGCATTCTGCTGTCATGTATACCTAATTAGAATAAATTTTTAAAAAATACAAAATACGACTGGGGATGCAGCTCAGTGGTCAAGTGCCCCTGAGTTCAATCCCTGGTGCCCCAAATAAATGAATAAATAAATTAAATAAAGGTCCAATAAAATATATATGTATATAAGAATTTCTTTTAAAAAAATAAAATTAAATAGACAAAAAATTAAATAGGCAAAATTGTCATGTCCTTTGCAATTTAGGTTGGCCAACAAAATAAAAGCAAAAGTCTCTAGGTGAGTTTTCCATGAAAAAAATACAGTAAGGGTTTAGTCAGCTGACAGAAACCTTTCTTCCACTGGCCTGATAATTCTTTAACTTATTACTTCACCGTTACTTTCAGTCAAATGCATTTTGTATTTTTTTTCAGCTTTTTCAGTCATCTTTAATGAGAGGATTGGCTCAAGTTGCCTACTTTGCTATGATAAAAAGCTTTTATGTGTAACTTGAAAAGATCTTGAAGACACACCATTAAATAAAAAGACTTCAATAAAATACATACTAAATTATTCATTCATACATCTCTATTTGGTGTGAGTACAAAAAGAAACGACAGAAGATTCTATCACTGTGGTTTGACTATGATCTCTACAAAAACTCTCCTGATTAAAACAAGTAAATATATTTCATGTAATACTTAAAAGCTATTTTTAAGTTTATCAATGAAATTCAAAGAAAAGATATTCTCAGAGCCCAAAGTAAGAACCCAGATGGGCAAATTAGGGCTTACACTGGCTTTTGCCCTTGAAGACATTAGCCAAACACCAGTGACACTGAGCTCCTCTTTAAGCAGCAGCAGGTGCATGGGACAAGAAAAAATGTCAGGGATTATCCAACACCTAGAATGTAACGGGAGGGATATCACCATGCAAAGCTGCAACGTCAAAGGATCAGACTCATCACAAAGCTCAAAAAATAAACCCACTCCACAAAATGGGATGGAAGTAAAATTGCCTATTTCAATCCTTGCACTAGTAGAGAGAAAAAAAAAATATCTTCCCTGGTAACTCCTAACATAAGCTTTCCATTTGCAATCCTTCAAATTAACGCTGCCAGAGGCTCCCCAAAATCTCTAGTCAAGATGGTAGTTTTTTTTGTTATTGTTTGATTGATACTGGGGATTGAACTCAGGAGCACTTAACCACTGAGCCACATCCCCCCCTTCCCCTTTAATATGTTATTTAGAGAAAGGGTCTTGCTAAATTGCTGAGGTGGGCTTTGAACCCACAATCCTCCTGTATCAGCCTCCTGAGCTACCACGATTATAGGCATGTGCAACCGTGCCTGGCAAGATTGTTTTAAATTGGTTACAACTACAGTTGGTAGTGCCCATCCCTCAAGACACATGCAAAAAGCAAATGCAAGTCTTTTGGTGTAATCTGGGATTCACATAATCCCCACAAAACTCTAAAAACATAAGCTCACAGTAAAAAGAAATTTAATTATATATATATATATAAAATATATATGGACACACACACACAAGGAAGTAAGTTTTCATAAGGAAAACCAGAAGAAGGAAAAAACTGAATCAGAATTGAATACTTCAAATATTTAAATGTTGAAACTATTAGACACAGAATAAAAAAGTAACTTTTATTATGTTTTTTGAACATTGAAACTCTGAGTAAAGGAAACAAGTGACTGCTGGCATAGTGGTGCATCCCTGTAATAATCTCAGCTACTCAGGAGGCTGAGGCAGGAGGATCCAAAGTTCAAGGTCAGCCCAGGCAATTTAGCAAGATGCATGTAGTTAACTCTGCTATTGAAGGTAATGTATAGCCTTAAATGAAAATAACACTAATAAAATAGAAAGTAAATAAGATTAAAAGTTAGCAAGTTAAGCATCCATCATAAAAATTTAGCAAAATAACAGAAACAAACAAAACTTACATGGTGACCTGTGCCTTGGGAAACTGAGACAAGAGAATCATTTGATCCCAGGAATTTGAAGCCAGCCTAGACAACATAATGAGATCCCATCTCAAAAAACAAAGTACAGGGAAGAAAGTATTCAATATAGGAGCAAATGTAATGACATACAAAGAAACATCATAAAGAGAATTAAAGAGCAAGCTACAGAGTAAGAGGAGAAAACCACAACAAAATGATGGACAAAGAATACTTATCCAGAAATATTAAAAAATTGCCACAAGTCACTAAGTAAAAAGAAATAATATGCCATGGGCCAAAACTTCAATAAGAATTTGACAAAAGAGGTATTGTTTCAAAGGTGCTCATCTATCTCATTTCTCTTTGGATTACTTCAAGTAAATTCAAAAATAGCTAAAATTAAAAAGACTGACAGTACCATGTGATATAGTAGAAGGGCCATAGCCCAAGAGCCAAAGGTAGTTCATCAAGTATGTTTGCGATAATAGTCATGAGCACTGGCTCATGCCTTGTCTATAATGGCTTCCACGGTATACGGGCAGAGGTGAGTAGCTATAAAAGGCTAATGCTAATAGTTCTCAGTCTAAAATATTTACAGTCTGGCTGTTTACAAGAAAAGTTTGTCAACCTCTGATGTAGAGAAATAAGAATTCTCATTGCTGCTGGTGGTAGAGCAAACCAACACAATCACTTTGGAAAACTGGTTGGCAGTATCTACCACAACTGAACCTTCTGATGGAGCAATCACATTCCTAGGTGAATATTCAACAGAGATAAAAATCTATGTGCACCAAAAGACATGTACAATAATGTATAGAGGAACATCATGTGTAATAGTCACAAATTGGGGAAAAGCCCAAATATCCATCTATACAGAAAAATGGGTAAATAAATTTGGTCTAGTCATACAATGGGAAATGAATAAACTACTTTTATCACAATATAGATATATCTCACAAGCAATGCAAAAGAAGCAGACTCAAAGAATATATACTGTATGGTGCCATTTATATGAATTCCTAAAACAGGCAAAACTGATTTGTAGTGTTAGAAGTAACATCGCGGTTACCTCTGAGAGGTAGTGACAGGAGTAGATACAATAGCATCCAAAGTGCTGGTAATGGAAGAAGTAGAACATTTTCTGAAGCTCAGTGGGTTTGTTTCCCTCACACATACTTTTTTTTCACAGATAGATGAAAATATATCCATAGTAGAGATAGAAACCCGATTATATTGAGTTTAAGAGGAATGGGAAAGGAGAAATCAGAAGCAGAAAAACTAGAAACAAGCTAGGGGCAGTGATGTACGCCTGTAATCCCAGTGACTCAGGAGGCTGAGGCAGGAGGATGGCAAGTTCAAGGCCAGCCTGGGTAACTTAGCCAGACCCTGTATCAAAAACTAAAAAAGGCTGGGGATGCAGCTTGGTGGTACCCTGGGGGTTCAGTCCCCCGTACTAGGAAAAAAAACCTAGAAACAACTAGTTTTGCTAAAGGAAGCCAATAAATAAACAAATAGGAAATAGTGTTCAGAGAAGTTTTGTCTCTTTTTTGAGAATGCTGATAATAAGAATCCAGTGAAGAGGGAAAAGCTGATGATGTAGAAGATAGAAAGGAAAATTGCGAGACCACATCCTTGATAAAGTGGAGGAGGATGGGATGTAGTGCTGGCACAGAAGTGGTTTTAAATTAGTTAAACAATTTTAGCAGGTGGGGAGCTGGTGGGCGTGGAGAGGTGGTGGAGGGAGTACGTGGATATTCTCTCCTGATCTCTTCAATTTCTCAATGAATGAAGAAGCAAAGTCATCAATTGAGAGTGAGGATAGAGAAAAGGTATTGGAGGTTTGTTTAAAGGACAGAGAAGGTGGACCATTGTCTAGAGAATAAAAGAGAATGGGCTATAGAAATCATTACAGGCACCATTAATGGCCACGCAAGGTACCTGATCGTGAATTCAAAGTGACACTCATCAACAGACTGTACTGTCATGGTCAGCTGAATAGGTGCAGACTCAGAATAGACAGAAAATTGACCATTGAATTTAAACAGGGTTGTGGGTTTACCTAGTTGCACAATGAGTCCAGAAGCAAAGTTATAAATATAAACAACTCGGAGCTGGGGTTGTTGCTCCGTGGTAGAGCACTTGCCTGGAATATGTGAGGCACTGAGTTTGATTCTTAGCACCACATATAAATAAATAAATAAATAAAATAAAGGTTCATTGACAACTAAACATATTATTAATTAATTGATTGATTGATTGATTGATTAAAACAGTGCAAAGAGTATAGGAAGGGACCACTGCATTAAATCTAGGAAAGCAAGGGGAAAACCACACCTGGTGGGTGAAGTGTGATAAAAAATGGAAACAGCCAGGCACAGCAGGCTGAGACAGGGGGACCACAAGTTCAAAGCCAGGCTCAGCAACTTAGCAAGGCCTTAAGCAACTCAGTGAGACCCTGTCTCTAAGTAAAATATTTTTTACAAGGGCTGAGTATGTGGCTTACTGGTTAAGTCCCTCTGGGTTCAATCCCTGGCACCAAAAGAAAGAGGGGGGTAGACAGGTTAATGCATGGGTCAGTACATGGTGTCAGTGATATAAGACATGAAGGACCCAGGTGACCTTTTGTATTTGTCAGCAATCTTATGCAAGTATCTGGGGAAATCTCCTCCTGGGAAAACAATCCAGTGACTGCAGAACCACAGATATTCCAACAAGCAAAACAAAACAAACAAGAATCTATCAAAGCAACCCCAAATTTCCATAAGGAACCTTCCTCAATGTCACTTGCTTTTTCAAGGGTGAGCCCATGGTTTGTAAATATCACTGGGCTTTAGGATGAGACTTGGAGCAGAGTTCATGAATTCCAAACATAGCTCTACCTCTTGGGTAAGTTATTTTGACCCCTCTGGGCCTTAAATTTCTCATCTCTAATACAGAAATAAAAATAGTTCTTTAGTAGAATTAATCAGACATAACTTTCCTATGTCATGTACATCATGTACAACCATAAGAATGGGAAGTTACAATCCATGTATATATAATATGTATGTATAATAAATACATTCTACTGTCGTGTATATCTAAAAAGAACAAATAAAAAACACTGAAAAAATAGTTCTTTCTGGGGGTAGGAATGATAGTAGAATGAATCAGATATTATTACCCTATGTGCATGTCTGATTACATAACCTGTGCAACTCTACATCACGTACAACCAGAAGAATGAGAAGTTATACTCCATTTATGTATGATGTGTCAAAATGCATTCTACTGTCATGAATAACTAATTAGAACAAATTTTAAAAATTAGAAAATAATTAGTTCTTACTAATGGGGTTTTGAGGACTAAAGGAGAGTTTGTTTACATTAACTACTACTCTCATTATTTAAAGGATTAATTCCTAGTTCTTTAGAAACAATACAATCTATTAACTGTATCTGCTGCCTCATTTGCTACTGAACATCCTATTGTGCTCAAATCTCTGGAATACCATTTCTCCCTTTTACCTTTGACAAAAATTACTATGTTCAAAAAGGCATGAAGAACTTGACCTTCATTCAAACCTTAGTCCTTGAGAAAGACTGATCAATGAGTAGTAGGCAGGAAAACTAAGATCAAAAAATAGAAGAAGAAGAAGAATTGAACAAGAGAAAGAAGCAATTGATCTCAGTAATGCCCAGGGCTCTTTCTGTACACATGGAAGGAATTAATCCTCTCCAGAGACCAGCTGTGCCACCCCAAGAAAGAGTCACAAAAGGTATAGCAGACATTAAAGCAGTGTTCCCCAGGAACATGGGCTGTTTTAAGTACCAAAGAGTAACGAAGACCAAAACAGAGGCAAAATTAAACACAGGCAATAAAGAAGTGTTGTGTTTCGCCTCCTCGGTTCCATCAGCCCTCACCCACATGTGCTTTCATGCCAGCTTCCCTGCAGCCTATTGTTCCCCGATCATCTTCAGCAGTGTTGTCAACCAAGAAGACTTTGTGCCTTGGGGATCTTCAGCAATGTCTGGATACATTTTCCATTTTTATAACTGGAGGATGCCGTTCACCTCGAGGGCAAAGAAGCTGGGGATGCTGTTAAACAAATTATAGTGGACAGAATAGCTCCCGACAACAAATAGCTGGCCCAAAAGGTCAACAGTACCAACAAGCCCTGCTCTTCAATCCCAGGGTGAGAATACTGTAACTCAATATGCTGGGCTGGGGATGTGGCTCAGTGGTGGAGCACTTGCCTAACATGTAGTAAGGCCCCAGGTTCAATCCCCAGGGCTGTAAACTAGTATACTAATAGCACAAGGTGTAGAAGTCATGTTACAAAAGAGTAGATTTTTTAAACAGCAGATGGATCCAAAAATCACTTTCCTTCACAAAAGGCAGCACTACTACCCACCACCCTGAGACACAGATGCTATGACTTCTGTTGGACAAATCAGGGAACTGAGACACCAAAAGGCGAAAGTACTAGTCCTGGCTCAGAGTGGCAGATCCAGATTTAGTAAGTTGCAGTTTAGAAAATATGTGTGTAGAAAAATGTCTATAAAGGAAAGAATTCGCATGTGTGAAAGCAAATAATTTGTTAGGATTTCTTCTAACTGTTTTATGCTTCTATTTATTTGTTTGTTGTTTTTACTACTGGGGATTGAATTCAGAGGCACTATACCATTGAACCACATCCCCAGTCCTTTTTATTTATTTATTTTTGAGACCAGGTCTTGCTAAATTGCTGAGGTTGGCCTCCTACTCGTGATCCTCCTGCTTCAGCCTCCTGAGTAGCTGCAATTAGGGGTTACAGGCATGCATCACTATGCCCAGTGAATTTTTTTTTAAATATTTATTTATTTATTTTTTAGTTTTAGGTGGACAGAATATCTTTGTTTTTATGTCGTGCTGAGGATCGAACCCAGTGCCTCACCCGTGCTAGGCGAGCACGCTACCACTGCGCCACAATCCCAGCCCCCCCAGTGAATTTTTTACAATTTCTTAATATTTGGATTTATGTGTTTGGTCGAATATAAGGTTTTACTTGAGATTTGTAATGTAAAGAAAATATGAATTCTTGAAAAAACTGTATGCTTTATAAATCTACAAATGTTCCTCTTATATCATTTCCAACCAGGATTTTGTTTTTACCACTCAACCAAAATTGCGCTTGTCAAGATTTCTAATGATTGAAGAATTTGAGAGTTGTCAGCTTTAGATCAGGATTACAAGGACTGAGCCCTAAATTATTTCAACATTAAGAGGTTGAACAGGTGAAAGGGAACCGGTAAAAGGGAGATAGAGTACACAGAGAAGTAGGAGGAAAACCAAGTGATTGAAACATGAAGACTGTGTTTCAGGAAGACAGAATAATCAGTTGGATCAAAGGCTTCTGCTAGAAAAAGTTAAAGAGTCCTCATCACTGACCCCTGAATTTAGTTGTATGGAGGGAAAAAGCTGCAAAAGGAATATAATGAAAATCAGTTCCCCCTTCTCTTCACTGTTATGTTCCCCAAACATAACTACTTTCAAGTCTTTTCACTGTGTTTTCTGGTATTACACATTCCTTGTTACTTTAGGTAGGGTTTTTTAAAATTATTATTTCTGTATGGTGCTGAGGACCAAACCCAGTGCCTTACCCATGCTAGGTGAGCACTCTACTGCTGAGCTACAATCCCAGCCCCTTTAGGTAGAGTTTTAACCCTTTTTTTGTTTTGTTTTTTGGTACTGGGGATTGAACTCAGGCCACTCGACCACTGAGCCACATCCCTAGCCCTGTTTTGTGTTTTATGTAGAGACAGGGTCTCACTGAGTTGCTTAGCGCCTCGCCGTTGCTGAGGCTGGCTTTGAACTCGCAATTCTCCTGTCTCAGCCTCCCTAAGTGCTGGGATTACAGGCTTGCGCCACCGCACCTGGCTATGGTTTTAACCCTTTTAATAGGCATTATATGGGTGTTTGGATAGCAAACAGCCATAGAAGCTAAAGGTAGTGTTATCCTCCAGGGCAGAGGGCAGATTTGTTTATAAAGACAAGGATTCCCTCAGGAGAGATTTAGAGACATGGTTCTCCAGTAATGACTGCAGCTTAATAGGGTCTCTCTTCCCTCCCCAGAGAAGATTTGTTTTATTTCCTAACCAGGATAATAAAGGGTAATGCTTTGGTGTAGAGCAAATGTTGGGCAGATACAATATTGGTCCCCTTATAAGATCAAGGGTCCTAAGCTTAGCGTTTCCGAGCTGTGACACAGACCACTGTGTGTTCAGCGTCCACCTGGCCCACTCTGCTTCACTGCCCAGAGTCCCCCTTGGATTTTTTGTTGTTGTTGTTTTTGTACTGAGGATTAAACTCAGGGACACTTAACCACTGAGCCACATCCCCAGCCCTTTTTTTTATATTTTATGTAGAGACAGGGTCTTACTGAGTTGCTTGAGGCTTCACTAAGTTGCTAAGGATGGCTTTGAACTTGTGATCCTCCTGCCTCATCCTCCAGAGTCGCTGGGATTACAGGCATGCACCACCACACCTGGCCCCCCTTGGATCTTCAGGGGCGGGCAAGTTGTTGCAATGTGAAGTCTATGTTACCTGCTGTGCTATGTGTAGTAAAGAGCCCAATGTTTCCTTCTCCACCGGGTTTATGGAAGTCTGGTAAATCAGCCAGGCAGCTACCCTATACTTAGGGATTACTTGACCTCTTGACTTAACAGTAGCAATCTGTGATTATATTTCCTTTCGTGTATAATTTTTTTCCTAGAGCAGAACAGTTTCCTCTTCTCTTATTTGCACTTTTCAAGGAACTTGGGTTGCATCAGTAAACAGACCAAGATGGCTACCTTCATGGAGCTCACATACTAAAGGGCAAGAGACAATGAACATAATAATAATAATAAGTGTGGGGCTGAGTAGTCGCAGGGTTTGAGTCAGAGTGGCATGATCTGGCTGAAGTGATAGGAGTGCTCGGCCTGCTGTGTAGAAACTAGACGGTAGAGGAAGACGGATAGAATCAGGGCCAATTAGGACACATCTAAGAGAATCCAAAGGAGAGAAGGGTGTGGTTTAGACCATAGTGGTGGCAGTGGAGGTGATGAGATGTAGTTAGATGTTGAATATGTTTTAAGATGGAACCAAGAGGATTTCCTGAAGGTTAGTTGTAGGGTTTGAAAAAAGGAGTAAGGATAACTCCAAAGATTTTTGTCAGCACTACTGGAAAGATGGTCTGCTATCCACTGAAATAAAGAAGGCTTCTTAATGTTTTTTGGTTTTTGGTTTTCTGTGTTTTGGTGCCAGGGATTGAACTCAGGGGTGCTTAACCACTGAGCCACATCCCCAGTCCTTTTTTGGTATTTTTATTTAGAGATAGGGTCTCACTGAGTTGGTTAGGGCCTCACTAATTTGCTGAGTCCCTCTTTGAACTCACGATCCTCCTGCCTCAGCTTCCAGAGTCACTACCACCCTGCCCAGCCTTCATATGTTTTGTTTTGTTTTATTGGGAGAAGTAGTAGAGATTGAACCCAAGGGTGCTTAACCACTGAACTATAACCCCAACCGTTTTTATTTTTTATTTTGAGACAGGGTCTCACTAGTTTCCCAAGCTGGCCTCAAACTTGTGATCCTTCTGCTTCAGCCTCCCAAGTCACTGAGATTACATGCAATCACCATGCCCAGCTTTTCATATCTTTTAAGGAAATTTAATCATTTTGTCATGGTATAATGGAATTTTTTCTATTTTAGGTTGAGCTTTTATCTAGGGGTTTTTTGTTTTGTTTTGTGTTGTGTTGTGGATTGTTACCCAGGATCTTGTGGCACCAAGGAGCTATACCCCTGCCCCTAGATATCATCTTGAATTTTCTCTTTGTTTATAATTGTGATTCCATTTGAGGTAAAAGAAATAAGAAACAGGTAGAAAGGAGACATAAAGGAAGGACAGGAAATAAGATTTGATTTATTCATTTTTTTTACTGAGAATTGAACTCAGGGTCACTTTATCACTGAACCACATCTCCAGTCCTTTTTCAGTTTTTTTTTTAATTTTGAGACAGGGTCTCTCTAGATTACTTAGGGCCTTGCTAAATTGCTGACGCTGGCTTTGAACTTGCAATTCTCCTGCCTTAAATTCCCAAGCTACTGGGATTACAGACATGTACCACTGCATCTGACTGGAAATAAGATTTTTTAAAAACATTTTATACAAATCTGGTAACTTTTTTAAAAATATTTTTTAAGTTGTCAATTGCCTTTAGTTTGTTTATTTATTTATTTATTTATATGTGGTGCTGAGACTCAAACCCAGTGCCTCACACATGTTAGCCAAGTGCTCTATCGCTGAGCTACATACAACCCCAGCCCCCTAGAAATAAGATTTTAATTCAGAATTTCTGCATATTTTTCAGGGTCTGTCACTACCTAAAGCCTATCTCTCTTCTAGCCTGTCACTCCCAAATTCCTGGGAAAGCTGTAAATCTAGCTGTCCACTCCCCAATAAAGTGAAGAGAGAGAGGATATTTCAAGAAAACTCTAATTTAAGGGACTTTTCAGCACTACCTACTGATCAGATAATGAAGATCGTGTCAGTCTAAGGATCTGGAGATTGATCAGACCACCGGAAACCAAACTGAGATCCCATTCTTACGTATCTTTCACACCCATTTCTTCTTCACACCAAATTTCACACCAAATTTCTTCTTAAAAAAAAGCCAGAATGGGCTGGGGTTGTGGCTCAGTGGTAGAGCGCTTGCCTAGCATGCGTGAGGCACTGGGTTCGATTCTCAGCACCACATACAAATAAATAAAATAAAGATCCATTGACACTAAAAAATATTTAAAAAAAAAAAAAGCCAGAACCCCCTAAAAGGCATCTTTCATTCTTGAGATGACCCACATTCTCCCTTGAATGTGACTCTACTTTCCTAAATAAACCTGTCTATGCTTCCAACTAGCACATACTGAAATTCTTTTTCATCACATAAGCCAAGAATCTCACTGGTCTTGAGCCAAGTTCCCCTTCTTTCTGGGAACTCCTTGGACCCTTCTCCCTTCCTCACAGATACATCTTCTCTGTGTTGCATTGATTCTTCTGAATTCTCTATGCAGATGCATGTTATAGGCTAATACTGAGTATTTTGTCACTTTCTTTTCAATTTTCATCCCTCATTTACTTTTCTTAAGTTGTACTGGCTAGTACCAGAATTAGCAAACTATGGACTTCAGGTTAAATATTGCCCACTGCCTGTGTTGGTAAATGAAGTTTTATTGGAACACTGTTATTCTCATTCATTTATGTATTGTCTGTGATTATTTTTAAGCTACAAAAGCAAAGTTAAATAGTTGAGACAGAGGCCACATGTCCTAAAATATTTGCTATCTGACCTAAGGAGAAAAAGGGTTGCCAATTCTTAGTCAAGGACTATTAATACCTTATTCAATAATACCTTATTCAATAATATCATTAGTTACAGCCATTCTAGCTTTGCTCCCAATTAAAGGAAATCTAAAAGCATGATGTTTACAATAGGATTTTGGTGCATGATATTTATCAAGTTAAGGAAATTCCCATCTATTTCTAGTTTTCTAAAAGTTATGGGGTTGAATTTTATTAAATGCTTATTCTGCAACTAAGGAGATGATCAGGTGTTAATTCTTTTTTTTTTTTTTTTGGTACTGGGGATTGAACTCAGGGGTATGCGACCACTGAGCCATGTCCCCAGCCCTATTTTGTGTTTTATTTAGAGACAGAGTCTCACTGGGTTGCTTAGAGCCTCGCCATTGCTGAGGCTGGCTTTGAACTAGCGATTCTCCTGTCTCAGCCTCTCAAAGTGCTGGGATTACAGGCATGCACCAACACGCCCGGCCCCAGCCCTTTTTAAAAAAATTTTTTTTTTAAATTTTTGGGTCAGGGTCTTGCTAAGTTACATAGGGCTTCACTAAATTACTGAGACTGGCTTTGAATTTGCGATCTTCCTGCCTCAGCCTCCAGAGTTGCTGGGATTACAGGCATGTGCCATCGTACCCAGCTTCCTTAATCTGTTAATGGGGAGAATTTCATCCATAGACCTCTTATATTTGACACATCTTTCATTCCTGAGATAAACTCAATATGATGTGATTTTGTTTTTATTCTTAAAGTTTCCATTTTCCCTAACATAGTTTATAAGTTTTTGCATGCTGTATACTTTTTTCCCATTAGAGTATTTAACATATTAATCATAATTACTTTAGTTTTTTTTAACTTGACAATTCAAACATGCACGATATGTTTTAGTCTGATTTTTATCTTCAAACTACATTTTAGCATATCTTCTGGCCTGTTTCATAATTTTTTGTTGAAAGCCAGATATGTTTTATTGAATAATAAAAAATGAGGTAAATAGACCACTGATAGGAGTATTTATTTGATCTGGTGAGGACTTGTCTGGTGTTTAATGCTTGCTTGCAGCTAAAAGTACCAGAGGCTTTAAGTTTTCATCCTGTACCTTTTTTTTTAATCTCACTGTTTGAGTTTCCTTAAACACTTCAGGGAAAAAGAATCTGTGTATTACAACTCTTTCAGCTGTAATTGACTGTTATTATACCAGATCCTTGCTGTTGTGCAGGGAAGATATGGGACAAAGGAGTTTTTTCCTAATCTTATCCAATCTTTAAGTGGGTCCATGTCTGAGGACTACAACTTCCACAAGTGTTTCATCAACGTGTACCACCCCCACTGCCACCCTTACTCCCGTCTCTGACTGCAATATTGATTCCCAATATTTTTCTTTGAAACTTTGTTCTTAATTGACTTTATTTTTAATTCACAACCTAATCCTATCAGAGACACGAGGTCTTTTTGGAGTCTTCAGTGGGAAACTGGTAGGGTATCTGGAAGGAAAACTGGAACTGCGAGGGTTTCCCTAAGTCTACAAGACCACAAGGTTTCCTTCATCTCAAATTAGTCCATATTCTGTCTCCAGCCATTCTTCAAGATTATATATACCAGTCGACAACTCCAGCAGTTGTTGAGTTGTTGGGTTCAAGAAATGTAATTTGATTTTCAGACATTTTTGTTACTGTAAGGATAAGATTGATGACTTTTGATTACTTAACATATCAGAGATGAAACATGAAGTTGGTTTCTTAATTTTAAAATGATATTTAAAAACTTGTTTAATTTTATTCATTCTTTTCATTTCTATACTCTTTTTTCCTTCTCTGATTTTCTTTCCATTTTATCATCCATTTTATTTGGGAAATGCTTTTGTTGAATACAGAAAACCAATGTGATTCATTCTATTTCATGTTTTTAATCTTATTCCTACATCTTGTGTAGACTGCTTTTAATTTCTTTATATAGAATAATTTATATAATTTTTATATATTGAGTAGTGTTATATATTGAATAGTTTATAGTCTATCAGATCTACACTGTATTGTTTCTACTCATTCTTTCTTAAATAATATACATAGATTCTATTGTATAATTAAAATTAATAAATAAATTTTTTTAAAAAGGTAAAAAAATTATCATAGGAAACAATTTACATTTGAAACAAATAATTTATTGCACAATTTTGTAAGAGTAGATTTTAACCACCTCATATTTATCAATGTTGGACTATGTGAAAAGTTTTTTTATGTAGTTGTAATGATTTCCTACATTCAAAAAGCTTTTTTTAAAAAAATCTTTTTTTAAAACCTTTGTTTTATTTATTTATGTATTTTGTATGTGGTGCTGAGAATCAAACCCAGCGCCTCATGCTTGTGAGGCAAGCGCTCTACCACTGAGCCACAACTCCAGCCCTCAAAAAGCTTTCTTTAGTTTGTATTTTATTCATTGTAGTTGAAAATTAGGTGTATTGGATAATAAACCACACATCCTATAAAAAATATGATGTGAAGTTTTTAAATAAATGTTGGATAAGAATTTGCTAACATAGCCGGGCGTGGTGGCACATGCCTGTAATCCCAGCACTTTGGGGGGCTGAGACAGGACAATCGCAAGTTCAAAGCCAGCCTCAGCAATGGCAAGGTGCTAAACAATTCAGTGAGACCCTGTCTCTAAATAAACACAAAATAGGGCTGGGGATGTGGCTCGGTGGTTGAGTACCCCTGAGTTCAATCCCTGGTACCTAAATAAATAAATAAATAAATAATAAAATAAAAAAGAATTTGTTACCATATTATTTAAGAATTTTACATCTATGTTGATACGTAAGATGGACAGTAATTTTCCTTTCTTTTGTACTATCTGTGATAACAAAGCCGTATAATTTCCAAATGTTTGTTGAGCACTTAATATCAGAAAGTATGGAGTGATATGCTGAAAATATCTCAGCCCCGTCATGTCAGTTTTTACCCTCATGGAGGTCAAAATTTAGGGAGAAAATACAAAAACACAGCTAATTACAAAATGAATCAGATATAATCACTGTAGTAAATGCCATGAAAATGCAGTGCAGAGTCAGGAAGTCCAATGCGACTGAGGTGGCTGAAAAAATTCCCTCTGGGCCTGGGCTTATGGCTCAGTGGTAGAGCACTTGCCTAGCATGTGTGAGGCACTGGGTTGGTTCTCACACATGTAAATAACTAAAGGCCACTGACAACTTCAAAAAAAAGTATTTAAAAAAAATTCCCTCCAAAGAAGAGGAACTCTAAATCAGCTCTTCATTAGTTTTCTGTTGAAACATAATAAATAACCACAAACAGTGACTTAAAATAATGTTGAGGATTTTACAGAGATTGTTTTAACAGTTCAGATGCTATATTATAAATAACAGAAAAACAAATTCACCATGGCTTGGTTCTCAGTGGTTCTCAGACTTAAATATGCATTAGCATTACCCCAGGGTTTGTTAAACCCCAGAATTCTGGTCCTTCCCAGTGGCAGCTGCTAGAGAAGCAGAGGCAGGAAGATGGCAAGCTTGAGGCCAGCCTTAGCATTCTAGCGAAGCCGTAAACAACTTGGCAAGAACTTGCCTCAAAATAAAGAGGGATGGGGCTATAGCTCAGCGTTAGAGCACCCCTGAGTTCAGTCTCCAGTACTGCAAAAACAAAACAAAACAGAACAACATAATAAATAAAGTTTTATTGGAACAAAACAACAACAACAACAACAACCAGAATGCTGGTTCTCCACCTCCAAGAGTTTCACATTTACTGATTTGGGAGTAGAACCTGAGAATTCTCATTTTTTGGCAGCATTTTTTCTCTTTACATTTTTAAAACTGACAGACAAAATTGTATGTATTTTGAAATATACATACATGATGGATCAGCTAAATTGAGCTAATTAACATGTATCACCTCACAAAAATATCATTTTTTGTAGTGAGAGCAGAGGATGTAACTATAAAGGTGAAACAGGAGGATTGTGTGATTCTTTGTCTTGTGAATTTGAAGAATGAGATCCACCAACATGAATGATAAGAGCAAAGTAACCGAATTTATTAAAGTAAAAGAAAGAAAATGGCAGGAAGGAAGATAGAAAGCAGAACTCCCACAGGGAAAGGGGTCCCAAGAGAAGGTTGCCAACAAGTGTCTATTTAGGTGTTTATATGATAATGTTAGAGGGGAGTTGGGTAGCCTTAAAAACCATAGGCTAGATTTTTTAAAAAAACTTTTTTTTAGTTGTAGATGGACACAATATCTTTTATTTTTATGTGGTGCTGAGGATCAAACCCAGTGTCTCGTGCATGCTAGGCAAGCACTCCACCACTGAGCCACAATCCCAGCCCCTAGGCTAGATATTTTAAAAACAGTGGATCTTTGAGTCCAATCACACCAGTGCACCTGGTGTTATACGCCTCACTGTCCAGTCAGTGTGTAGATCACACACTGCTTTGCCTCAGGGTTCCAGCACATACTTTCAGGCTCCAATGGAGCCACTGGTCTTGAGCTGTCTACTTTATTTGTAAACTGCTTGGGGTGGGGAGGAGGTGGATCCTTAACCCTGTCTGCCCAACACATTTCTATCTCAAAGGGATTGCACAAATAAACTTTTGGGTGATAAAACTATTCTATAGTCTATTGTGGTAGTTCCACAAATCTGTACACATGATAAAATTCATAGACCTGTACACCAACAAAGTCTTTTTTAATGTAAGACAATTCACAAAATGTGAATTTTTTAAATGGGTCAACTTAAACTTTAAACAATGACTAGGTATTTGAGGAAAGAAAGTAATTATTATAGTTACTTTTATGTGTAATAACGGCATGCTTATTTTTAAGCTTTTATATCTTAAAGATATACATTTATGTATTTAAGGACAAAATTAAAGGAAGTATGGTATTCAATTACAAATAATACTGGAGAGCGGGGGCTATGGCTCCATGGTAGAGCACTTGCCTAGCATGTGTGAGGCACTGGGTTCGATTCTCAGCACTGCATATAAATAAATAAAGTCCATTGACAACTAAAAAAGTATTTTAAAAAATAAAATAAAATAAATAATACTGGAGAAGGGAAGTAGGTGGGGCACAAATGAAATCAGCATGACCATGAGTTAATAATTGTTAATAAAGATGGGGCTGGGGTTGTGGCTCAGTGGTAGAGTGCTTGCCTCGCACATGTGAGGCACTGGGTTCGATCCTCAGCACCACATAAAAATAAATAAATAAAATAAAGACGTGTCCATCTACAACTAAAAAAATTTTTTTTAAATAATAATTGTTGAAGGTGGGTGATGGGTACTTAGGGCTTTATTATTTGGTCTACCTTTGTGTATGCTTAAGCTTCTTTACTAGAAACATTTAAAGGGGGGCAAGTAGGGTTGTTAGCCACTTAATTTTGTCACTTAGTTGAGCAAGTTACTAATTTGTCCTACACTTCAGTCTCTCCATCCATAATATGAGGATAGTCATGATGACATCTCTCTCACAGGTTGTTATCAGGATTAAATGGTTGTCAGAATATGGAAAAAGCAACTTACCTAACTCTTGCACATGCTCAATAAACGTCAACTTTATTTTGCCATTTTTGCATCTGCTCGTCTGATTCTTCCATGCCATCTCCCCAATATGAGCAGGCCTTTCTTTAAGCTTCTTCCTGGATATCCTATGGTGTTTCAAAAGGATCACTTTATTTCTTGCCCTCGTTGGAGAATTAGGAAACACAAGTATGAAGCACAGTTTTCCTTCCCTTCGCAGTACATTATATGTTCTATTCTTCATTCTATTACTTATCCAGGAAGAAAACCTAAACTTAAAAGATTGGATTGGATTTTCAAAAAATCTAGAAATCCCTTTGTTCTTCAAAACAAAGAGTAAATGAAAGATTATTGTGAGTTACAGTGAAGTGGAATTCATTTTCTGGGCTGACATCATAGAACTACAGAATCTGAGACTGGAAAGGCATGTGAAATTATCTGGTCCAGTCTTCAACTCAAGGCAGCAGCCCTCTCCAGCACTCCTTCAGCACCCATTTTCAGGACTAAGGATCTCACCCAGGGTTGCTGAGACCCTATAGCTAAAGTTTCCAGGATAAACCTAGTCTCAGATATCCTGATTCCCAGCAACACACTCATACTGGTTAAAGTGTGCCCTTTGAATGGTAGCTATGCCCTCTTTTCATTTTCTACCTCTCCTTCCCCTGCCATATTCCCTATCCAGTGAAGAGAAGAGGACTGGAACCTCTCCAACCAGAGCTGGACAGTGGTGAGGATCAGAAGTCTGGTTTCTTAGCTACTCCAGCGGTGGGGGTGTCAGAAGTCCCAGAACATAATCCCTTCAGCCTCTCCAAACATAAAAGGGAAGGATCACTCCCTTTTCCTTTTTCAACCTTCGCTACATGTATTGGCCTGGCACACACTGGCTTCCTGTATGGACTGCTTCAAAAATTCAGAGGGAGCCAGGCATGATGGTGTGTGCCTATAATCCCAGAGGCTGGAGAGGTTGAGGTAGGAGGATCACAAATTTGAGGATGTCATGGCAACTTAGTGAGAATCTGTCCCAAAATAAAAATGAAAGAGAGCTGTGCCCAGCTGCTCAGGAGGCTGAGGCAGGAGGATCACAAGTTCAAGGCCAGCCTCAGCAATTTAGTGAGGCACTAAGCAATTCAGTGAGACTGTCTCCAAAAAAGTATTTAAAAGGGCTGGGGATGTGGCTCAGTGGTTAAGTGCCTCTGGGTTCAATCTCAGGTACCACAAAAAAAAAAAAGTGTGGATGTAGCTTACTGGTAAATAGCCCTTACCAGTAAAGCCCTTCCGTACCACCACCAAAAAAAAAAAAAAAAAAAGGTGGAGATGTACCCAGGTCTGAGTGACATTTTCAGCTAGCTCATAAAGAAAAGAAAACAAAGCATCTTTAGGATCATTCACAGAGTTCCCCAACTACAACTGAAAACAGGTCTCTAATGTCCATATCACCCTGATGGCATTAGGTTAGGCTCTTGACAATATTTGTGAAAACTTCATCCATCACTGTACTTTAAAGAGCAAATGTCATTCATTCTAGTTGGGAAACTTGCATGAGAGAAAAGATGTCCATCTGGGCAAATCTGCAGCTCCAATGACTCCCAGTGTCTATTTCCTACTACTCCTGTTCCAAGCTTCTGGGGCCAACCGGGCTCAGTCCTAAAACCCTAAATGAGTCTCCCAGTAGGTTCTGTCTGTTGAATATTTTACCCTATGACAGGCACTACACTAAGCATGTTTTTCGTTTCTAATCAAGGCCTCACAATAAACCCATGAACTAAATACTACCTAACAGGTGATAATATACCCGTCTACAGATGAAGAAACTTAGAGTTGATCAAGTTGTTTTAGGTCACAGAGTCAATATATGCCAGAGGTGCGATTCTTGTTGGGTACAGTCTGTCTCCAAAGCCCAGGTCTTTGAAAAGAGAGAACAAAGGTTAGGACCCAAAGGAAGCTTCTGAGTAACCCTGGATGACTTAGTGTTGGGAACAAAACCTGTGTTTCGCCAAGAGAGACCAGGAAATGAAGTTACCATGCCGCTGTTCCTTTCTGAACAGTCCTTCCAATTGTCTTGCTGCAATTTAACCTGGTGGAAAAACGAGGGTAGCTACACAATGATTAATTTTCCTTTCTCTGACTCAATGCTACATCTTCACGTACGATTCTTAGAGTCATAGATTTCCAATTGTCCAACTTAGAGTGGTTCTGTGTTAAAACAGAACTGTCATCCTGTTCTGGCATAAATGGATCCAAATCGCAGAGACCAGAGGCTGGAAAGGAGCGGCTCCAGCAGCAGTCGTGAAAGATCTTGGACAAGGGCTGGAGATCCTCGGCGGCGGAGGCTCGTCACAGGGAGGGAAGGGGCGGGCCACAGAGCAGGCCAACCCCGCCTCCTACAGGCCCCGCCTCCAGTGGACCACGCCTCTTTCAAGCTCCTCCGCGGGGCCCGCCCCGCGGCGCATTGTGGGATCCGTCCGCCTGCAGGGTGGTGGAGGACGCTGCACTTGGCCATGGGGATCCAGACGGTGAGACCCTCTCTCGGTGTCATGCACCTGGGAACCCCGCCCCATCTGGTTTCGGGCATTCAGCTCAAGAACAGGGACTCCCACGGCCGACCCCGCCCTGAAGGGCTCCAGACCCGCCCTGGATGCTGGGGTCCTAGTATGACACCTACGGTCTTGGGGACCCTACCCTTCTGGCCTCCGCACGCTATCGCGTGGGAATTCGGGATCACTACCCCTGGGGCGATTGGTCATACATTCCGGTCACCACCCACGCCCTGGGCTCTTCCCTAGCCTGGCGGTCACGCTCCCTCCTCTACCCACAGAGCTCAGTCCTGCTGGCCTCGCTGGGGGTGGGGCTGCTTACTGTGCTCGGCCTGGCTTTGGGCACCTACTTGATTCGAAGGTCCCGCCGGCCCCAGGTTACTCTCCGGGACCCCGATGAGAAGTACCTGCTGCGACTGCTGGACAAGACGGTAAGTTGTGGAGGATAGAAAGGGGATCCGAGTTCTACTAGTATAAAAGGTATAGCTTTCACAGTGGTTGAGATGCTCAAGGGAGTTGGCAGCCAGTCCCACTCGGTGAAATACTTGTGTCGTCCATCCTCCAGACTGTGAGCCACAACACCAAGAGGTTCCGCTTTGCCCTGCCCACCGCCCACCACATTCTGGGGCTGCCTGTGGGTAAGGAAAGTGTGCAGTGGGCTCCTTACCCTGGGATCCTAGGAGGGCTATTCTCCTGGGGTCTGGTGAGACACGCTGCTTCAATCTTTTCCTCCACATAACATTCCCCTTCCTTCACTTAGCTCTGGATCCTTCAAGCTGTGAGGTGTCACTAGGCACCTTAAGGGTGTGGCTTCTGTGTCCCCACCCATCTTTAACACTCAACAGCTCTCCCTCTTTCCTGGGGAATTGCTTATAACTCCCTCTGAGCAAACACTAACTTTTCCCATCACCAGACCCTCAGCTTACTTGCCCCTGCCAAGGTCCCTGTAGTAATAGTTAAGAGTTTCCCCAACAGGGAGGCTGGAGAAAGGTCCAGCTGAGGGCTGTGTGGGCTGAATCCTCCCTGCCTGGCAGCTCCTTGGGACCCCAGCAGGAAGCAAGACAACCTGTTCTCTCAAACCTCTCTGGGTAAAAAGTAACAGGGTTGCGGCACATCCACTAGAAACCCTTAACATGGCTCTCCACATGGTCTCCAGGCAAACACGTCTACCTATCTGCCCGAATTGATGGCAGCCTGGTCATCAGGCCATACACTCCTGTCACCAGTGATGAAGACCAAGGCTACGTGGATCTTGTCATCAAGGTAAGGGTGTAGGCAGGAACCTCACAGGCTCCTTACCCCATGCTTTCTGGAATTTGTAGAAACGTCCTTGTTTGATGTCACGAGGTAGCATATCCTTTGTGAATATGAGGAAGGTATGTGGACTGGGAAAAGATAGCATGTGTGTGATCCTGCTGCAGCCTGTTTCAATGACATTCTAAATCAGGTATTTTTCTCTTGGCCTTATCAGGTCTATCTGAAGGGTGTGCACCCCAAATTTCCTGAAGGAGGGAAGATGTCTCAGTACCTGGATAGCCTGAAGATTGGGGATGTGGTGGAATTCCGGGGGCCAAGTGGGCTGCTCACCTACACTGGGAAAGGTAATGACCTGTCTTCTCCTCCAGCCTGCCTTCCACTGCTCTAGCTCCATAATCTTAGCACACTATGACAATGCATGCCTGTGTGTGTGCACATGGGTAAGAGTCAGAGCTGCGTTTCTAATCACAGCGCTGATGCACAGAAAGGCATATTTCTCAGCCCCATTTTCCACAGGAAGTAGTTCCCCATCCAGCTGAATTCAGTAGCCATAATAGACAGTTGAGGGGTTTCCAAAACAAACATGCCTTTCTTCCCCTCCTTCCAAGATTCACCCCTCAGGCTGAGCCCTGGAGAGAGCCAAAGGAGACAGCTTTTAGCCCTCCTCAAGGGAAGAACTGGGTGCATTAGCAAGCTCCTGGAGCTGCTCTGTGTCTCTAGGGAAACTATATTCACACCTGGCCCCATGCCTGTCACCCTCACCAGGGAGTGACCCTCTGCCAAAAGTTGCTGGTATTCACTGTGTGGTCCTGAACTGAGTGGTACACAGGAAGCCTTGGCCCTATTGTCCTTCAAGTGTATTATTGTCAGGGCTTGCTCAACTCAACCTCCACCCAAGTTCCAGCATCAGATTTCATAGCAGCTGCTAAACTGTCTGTTGGGCATATTTTCAATTTGGCATTTGTTTACTTAGTTTTCTATTTTGACTTTGTTCTTCTATCCCTCCCTTTACTTGACTTCTCAGGGAATTTTAACATTCAGCCCAATAAAAAATCTCCACCAGAACCCAGAGTGGTGAAGAAACTGGGAATGATCGCTGGAGGGACAGGTTAGTGTCACCTGAGGGGCCATTCTCTCCCACTTTGTTGGCTATTGCCATTCAGATTCCTAAGTGGCCTCAGGAGATTTGATGATCATAGCCAAGCTGGTAATCAGGGGTCCCCAGCAATGCCAGACTTCCCCAGTAGCTCAAAAACAAAACCATAAACAAGTAGAAACAACAGCAAAAAAAAGTTAACTAATAAAATGAGAATAATAAATCAGGTGGGCTCTCCTCAAGTTGAATGAAACTAATAATTTTTAGGTGAAAGTAGAGAGAAATATCTCAGAATAGTCAAGAAGAAAGAAAATTAGGATTGGACACTATTATATACTCAACATGATGTAGTCTGATAGTACTTTTTTGTGGTCTAGTTCACTATTACGTATTAGACACATATACGTATCTCTGAAGTAGATACTACTAGCCTTTCCCTTCTATAGATTAGAAAATGGAGATTCAAAGAATTATTGAATGTGTAGGCCAGAGGTAGGATTAGTATCTGGCTCTGCCTGACTGCAAAACACATGTACTTAACCACTATGCATCCAGTGTTCCAGAACCCTCATCACTGAATCAGGAGGAACATACAGGCATCTATGACATTTGAGTCCCTGGCCTCCAAGAGACTTTTAGAAAAAGAGTCTTACGTTGGTTCCTTCATAAGATTTCCATCTTATGAATTTATGTAAATACTGAGGGTGTCCAGAAATGTGGGTGCTGAGGATATGAAGGAGGAGGTCAGAGGATTAGGGTACTAAAGAAAAATGGAATGGAGTGTGAATGAGTAGAATTAAGATGAAAGGGTGGATCAGCCAAGGACCTGGGACAGAACGGAATGTGACCACCACATCTTACCATGGGGTATCCTCATGTAGGTATCACCCCAATGCTACAGCTGATCCAGGCCATCCTGAAAGTCCCTGAAGATCCAACCCAGTGCTTTCTGCTTTTTGCCAACCAGGTTAGTTTGCTTTTCTGTCTTGAGACTTCAGAATTGCTGTATGGGTATGGACATGAGCAGTGGACCCCATGGGTGGAACTGGCCTAGTGCCTGTTCTAGTCTCTGAACCAAGGTCCCCTCTGCCAGGTACAGGACCCTCTACTACACTAAGGAGGAAAGAGGACTGAGCAATGACCCATATTTCTTCCCTGATCCCTAAGGAAATAAGAAAAGATTTAAGGCATCTAGTGCTGAGCATAGACCCTTGGGTCTTCTTGGTTAAATATTTCATCATTATTCCTTCATAATATCTAAATAAAGGCTGTTCCCCTTGTCCTAACTCCCTAAAAGTGCTGCAAGTCTTGCTTATTCTCTAGAACTTTAGCATGCCTCCAGAAGCCTTTTTCTCTTGGTTGGACAGTTGTAATAGCAGTGAACTTTTTTCTTTTTCTGTTCTATTCTTTTTTGAGATAGGGTCTCAGTATGTTGCCTAGACTAGTCTCAAACTCAAGATTCTTCTGCCTCAGGCTCCCAGGTAGCTGGAATTACAGGATTGCAGCACTTCCCCTAGCCAGAGATCTTGTCTGATGTAGCCCTGAGAAGGTTTCTAAGACTTTGCTTCCCTTTTGCATTTCAGACGGAAAAGGACATAATTCTGCGGGAAGACTTAGAGGAGCTGCAGGCCCGATATCCCAATCGCTTCAAACTCTGGTTCACTCTGGACCATCCCCCCAAAGGTATCCTCCCCATTTCTGGAGATAATGATATCCCCTTATTTTCAAAATCAAGGCATTGCCTCTCTGAGCTTTAGTTTTAGTGAAACCAACCTTCGCTGACACTACCAAAATCTCAAGTATGAGTACAGAGACACAGTGGTCTCCTATCCCTTTCCTTCAGGTTTCTGTTTATCAGGTGGGTGGCAGGGATGGCTGTAGCTGCTTTTACAACCTGAGACTTTCTCAGGAGCCCTGCAGGGCCTTCTCCTATGGCCCGTCCTCATGGTACCATATTCTCCTGCCAGCATTGGTCAATTCTCTCCTCTCCCTTATGCTTCAGATTGGGCCTACAGCAAGGGCTTTGTGACTGCTGACATGATCCGGGAGCACCTGCCAGCCCCAGGGAATGATGTACTGCTGCTGCTCTGTGGGCCACCCCCGATGGTGCAACTGGCCTGCCATCCCAACTTGGACAAATTGGGCTACTCACAAAAGATGCGATTCACCTACTGAGCACCTCCCAGCTTCCCTGGCCCCATGTCTGCAATTGTACCTAGTCAGTACTCAAACACTACAAGCCCTAGATTTTTTCCTGAGAATGTCAGCCTTTGGTATCTTACTCTGGAGCTCAAATGCAGATGGTACCTACAGGAACAACATTCCTGTAGCCATAGAAAAGGGCCAAGGTTGAGTCATTCCCGAGAAGGCTCCAAGATCACCCTATGATGAAAAGTCCAGGTGAGGCCCCTGGAGCAGTCTCATTCCTAGGGTTCAAAAGAAGGAGGCATGTATGTTTGTTTCATGACTGGGATGGTTCCTTGATAGCATCACACTCTCACCTTCTTTGTGTCTGTGATGAAAGGAACAGACTATGCAGAGGGTTTTGCTTAGTCTTTAGTGCTTAAACCGTGAGCAAATTCTGCTTATGTGATTGCAGGTTGAGTGGACTTACAAAAGTAGTCTTCTAGAGACAGGGAAAGGAGATGGTTTCTTCAGACCTTTAGACCGAGTAGGAGTGTGAAACGTGTTTTTGTGTCTATCTCTTTCCGTCCCTGCCCAGGCTGGAGGGAAATGGCTATATATAATCTAAGATGCTACTTGTGCAGGGACCTCTGGCTGTTCAAATAAATGGGCCTGAGGCCCCAGTGTGATACACGAGGGGTTGTTGTGTTTGGGGTCCTTGTTTCTAAATGCCTACGGGTATTGAGAGAAAAGTCTCCCCAGCACAGAATCTCTTGGGTCTTCCAAATAGCCTTTGAACAGTTGTACCGTGTGCTGAAATGTGAGCTGCCACCAGACTCGGTGGTTATCTCAGCAGCTGTTTCTGCAGAGCCAGAGCTCAACTCTTCCCTGGAGGTTTCTGAGGTGGAGGAAGGAGAACACATGTTAGAGAGACATTTTTGGAGCACAGGTACCCCTCTCCCAATGGTCCTTTGACTTGGCCACTCTTCCCCTCTTCCTTTTCTTAGCCTTTCCTTCACCCTATTTATTCTTCAGGGTACTTGGCAAACAAATCAAAGGATTGCCTTTCCATTTGGAAGGGGGAAGCCTTCTTTAAAAAGTAACCTGACATCACCAGCCCCAGACAGACTCGGTATCTGAACAAAGTTGGCCTCCTCCAGGCCCATCTGTCCCAAAGCACCCTTCTCTACTAGGAGAGAATGCCCCAATCCACTCCCTTCTCCCAGGATAAGACTGAGGAGGCCTCTTCAGATTTGTCTGTGTTGGTGTCAATGGGACAAAACAACATTTGGGTTTAGGAGGGAGGTTGACTTTTTTTTTTTTTTTTTCGTGTGTTTCTGTCTATGGAGCCACTGAGAATGGCTAGTGGGATCCTCAGATTCTTCAGTCAACTCTGTTGGTGGAATTTCATCAAACATTTCTTGATCTGCTAGTATGTGTATGATATTGTGTTTTATAAGCCACTTCACCTACAGAAAGGAAAAATATATTTTTGGAATTGGGAATTGAATCCAGGGGCACTTTACCACTGTACATCCCCAGTCCCTTTTATTTTTGAGACAGGCTCTCACTAAGTTGCCCAGGCTGGCCTTACACTTGGTATCCTCCAGCCTCAGCCTCCCAAATCCCTAGGATTATAGGCATGTGCCATCATGCCTGGACAGAAAGGAAAATCCTGTTTAGGATTACTAGGCTGCTAAGAGAGTTTCCTACATGGAAGCTCACCAGTTCTTGTTTCACACAGGACTGAGTGAGCCTCTTTCACTCAACATACACATATTTACTAAGGACCTGTCATATGTTAAGCACTGTTCTAGGCCCTGAGGATACAAGACCACAACTGGTATTAGACACCCCCCCCACCCCCCCTACCCCTCCCACCGCCAAATAACTTAACAGTCTCAAGATAGACAAGTGGCAAATCATTACAACACGGTGTGATTGATACAGTTGCAGAGCTGGGTGTGGTGGCACACTCCTGTAATCCCAGTGACTCTGGAGGCTGAGGCAGGCGGATTTAAAGTTTGAGACCAGCCCTGAAGTCTGGGCTAGGGATGCAGCTCAGTGGTAAAGCACTGGGTTCCATCCCCAGAATTCCAAAACAACAAACAAACAAAAAACTATCATAGAGACTTTGATACAAGGTATAGATGGGAAGGGGTTGAGAAAGATTCAGAGAAGGAGGAAGCGAAGAAAGGGAATTATCATCTTTGAGTTAAGAACCATGTACCAGGTACTGTGCTAAGAATTATGCTAATCCTGTGAGTTGAAGATTAAGGATTTGCCAGAGGAAATACAACTGGCCAGCGGCTAACAGAGCCTGAATCTGAATTTAGGATTGTTTAAGGCCAATGCCAAACCTAGAAGTAGGCATTGTAAACTGCTTAGATCTTTCATCAGATAATTGGGCAGTGTAGGGTAGGCAATTCAACAGAATATTTAGCATGTGCAAAAGCTGAATAAAAGAGAAGTTTGCATTTGGAGAACCTAGAAGTTCACTGAGGCCCAAAATGCCAGAGAGAAATGGAGGAAGATGAAGCCTGATGGTAGGTTAGAACCAGCTTGTACAGGCCCATGCTGAAGAAACTTTAACTCAAACTGGTGGACACCAGGAAGATTCTGAGGGTTTATTCAGTGGACAACACAGTAACAGCTCTTGTTTATGAAGCATTGACTAAATAGTCAATTAGTAATTAAATGAGATAATTTTAGTCAATTAAAAATTCAATGAGATAATTTTTGCTGGTACTGAAAGCCAGCAAAAATTATCTCATTTAATCCTGACAAGGATCCAATGAAATAACACCATTTTCCCCATTTTTGGGTGAGGTAATTATCATTTAGAGGGATTCAGTAATATGCTTTCTATCATAGTCTGGCTGGGGAAAGGAAACTAGATCTGTGTGACTCCGGAGCTCAAGCTTTTAACCAGCACCAACAGAATTGACCCCACTGCCTTGCCGGGTCCACACAACACAATGAGCTCCTTTCTCTACATCTGGAATGAAGTTAGTGCACACCATCCTTGGGAGAACGAGAAAAATGGTGCACCCCACAGATCACTTTAGTGTTGTGTGGTTCATGCGGGGGTGGGGCAGGGTTGCACCACCCCATATACCTCCCAGACATGCCCTCTGGGTGCACGTGGGAACAGGATCTACAGCTGGTAGTTCTCAAGCTAGACTGGTTAGGAAAAATCCCGCTGTTTCTGATAAGAAATAACAGAGCTGGGCGTGGTAGCGCACACCTCTAATCTCAGCACTTTGGGAGGCTGAGACAGGAGAATCGCGAGTTCAAAGCCAGCGCTAAGCAACTCGGGGAGACCCTGTTTCTACATAAAACACAAAATAGGGCTGGGGATGTGGCTCAGTGGTCGAGTGTCCCTGAGTTCAATCCCCGGTACCAAAAAAAAAAAAAAAGAAAGAAAGAAATAACAGGAGTCAAAAACTAAAGTTTAGCTCAGTGCCTGGCACACGGAAGTGGGTAAGGAGGAGGAAACCAAGAGGCTCCAGAAGGGATTAATAAGTGTTTCGGAGACGAAACGATTGGCGTTGATAGTAGAAAAGATGTAAGTTATTTCTCGGCCTAGACAGGTGCTTGATAGGAAATTATGCATTCCTTCCCAGGGTACAGTCTAATTCTCTGGAATTCCTTCTCCATCACGCGCCGCCGTCCGAGCCTTGCGAGGGAGGGTCTGCAATTGGACAGCGCG
Source organism: Geosciurus inauris (assembly GCA_004024805.1). Lineage (NCBI taxonomy): Eukaryota > Metazoa > Chordata > Mammalia > Rodentia > Sciuridae > Geosciurus > Geosciurus inauris. The sequence continues at coordinate 28,618 of PVHX01006388.1, forward strand.
AGCGCCCAGCCGGGGTGGTCAGAGCGCTGGATTGGAGCAGAGCCGGGAGGCGGGCCCGCGGGGGCGGGGCTGTGGGCGGAGCCTGGGGAGCCGGCCAGCGATTGGGACACCGGGAGGAATGCCTGGGATTGGAGGGGGCGAGGTAGAGCCTTGAGGAGGTGACGCGGCTGCGGAGGTGACGCCGCGTGGTCGCGCGCCCCTTCCGGCGCGGGGAGGGCGCTGAAGATCCGGGGCCGCTCGGCCGCAGGCCGCCTCCAGTGCCGCGGGATGTAGCTGGGGGACCGCGGCCCCCAGCAGAGCCTGCCCACCCGGCCGTAAGTTTCCGCGGGGCTGGCCGGTGGGCGGGGACTCGGCCTGCGCGCGCGGACTCCGGCAGCCCCAGCCCAGGCCTGAAGAGGGGACAGCCGCGGGGTGACCCTCCCCGAAGTCCCGAGGGTCCCCGGCTCCCGCGCTGGAGCGGGCCGGGACCTCCCGGCTTCCCGACGGTCGGGGTTGTAAACATTTCCGGCCCCTCCCACTGCGCGCCGCCTCTGAGGCGGCCTCCGAATCCGCAGCCTGGGTGCGAGTGGGCTGCACGTCCCTAGCCGTCCCCCTGCGCCCAGCATCCCTGGTGAGTGCTGTGTCCTCAGCCCCACGGAGGGTTGGGACGCCTGGGCTCCGGCCCTAGTCGCTACCGGACGACCAAAGCCGAGCCTGGGTTGCGGGCCTGGGTTGCAGAACCGCCACTCTCAGCGGAGAGCACCCGCCCTGGGTGGCCGCGGGAGTGTAGGGCTCCAAGACCTATAGACCTATAGTCTTTGGCGGGTCAAACCATGACAGTACTCTCACCTTGATGTGGTCGGAGGGGAAATTGGTGGACAGCTGGCTGAAGGTAATCCTAAAAGCTGAAATGTGAGCAAAATCCAAACTACTTTGGGAAAACGAAATTTCATTCCTTCAGAAATCTAGGATTGATGTAGGCTGAATGGGGTCTTCAGGTCCTTGGTTTTTAAGAAAGTAAAATAGGTAAGTGCTCTCCCTCCGTTTCTAGTGCTAGAAAGTAAAATAGATAAGTGGTCTCCCTCCGTGGGAGTGTAGGAAACCGAGAGGGGAATCTGGGTTTACAGTTCCTGATGTCAGCGGAGCAGTAGGAGGCCTTGGTACTCTACTAGATTAACCATAGCATTTCCCTCAAGTATTTGGAAGGTGGACTAGGAAACACCGCGGTGAATATATAGGTTGCTCCCTTCAATCAAGTGAGGATGGTGATGGCTGGTTCTTTTCTGAGCTGAATAGTGGGGTCTCTCCACTCCTTTTCTCTTTTTATAGTGGCTAGTTAGGCTGTGATGGTACAACTACTGTTCCTGAGGTTTTATAATATCTGTACACTGCCAGGAATTTAGACAGGATGGCGCTAAACAGATTGCAATGTCAGGGTTTCCGGCTTGCAGCCACTAAATTTCTTTATTCTGGGAGTAATTTTTATGGACCTTTAGTGTGGTTGGTACTTGGGGACTCAATCTTAAAATTGGGGTTATCTGTGAAGGTCCATCTTAAGGTAGACCTTCACAAAACTATCTAATTGCAGAGTAGAATCTGAAAACATTGTGTTCTCAATGGTCAGGAAATGACATGATTCCCAGGGAGTAAATAATTAAATAAGTGACCACTTTGCCTACAAGTAGGAGAGAATCTCAGAGAACTAACAGGAAGCAACATTAATTCACAAGGCTCCCCACTATTAATGGATAAAGGACACCACCATAAGCAGGCTTTTAGGCTATCTTCAGTTTCTTCAGTCTGGCCTCATTTTACCTAAAACTCCCTTATGGAAAAGTGAATTATTCATTCCTTGGGGGCTGTGTTCTTTCCTGACCTTGTTTACACTGTGTACCCTCTTGGAATGCCCTGCTCCCATCTTTACCTATCAAGATCCTTTTTAAAAATCCTTCCACAAAGCTGGATGCAGTGGCGAATGCCTGTAATTCCAGCGACTCTAGAGGCTGAGGCAGGAGGATCACGAGTTCAAACCCAGGCTCAGCAACTTAGTGTGGCCCTAAGAAATTCAGCAAGACCCTGTCTCTAATAAAATATATATATATATATATATAAAGGGCTGGGGATGTAGCTTTATGGTTAAACGCCCCTGGGTTCAATCCCTTGTACTCTCCCCAAAAATCCTTCCACAAAACTTTCCTGATCATTTTGACTCTTCACCTCAACTTGAGCTTTTCTTCTGAATTCCTCCACACTTAATGCACAAAAATTATTTCCCCCTCTTAAAATGGAAGTTGATAACCATTTCAAGCTTCTGGCTCCTGTTTGCCTTGTCTCTGTAGCCACACCACCATGTATATTGTATTAACCAATGTAGTCTCAGATTAATAAAGAATAGAGTTTGTCCTTCTTTCTAGGCCAGTAAATTGTTCTCTGTTTCCCTAGGAAATTTTTTTTGACTACTATAGTATAAAGTCAGACTGAAACTTTAACACTCTACTGCATTATCCTGTCCCATCTAGGCGTGATCATTCTGGTGAACCGAATAGTCATCTTCATAGCTAGAAGCTTTGTTAGTTAGGATGGGTTTTGTTCTGGTGCTGGTACTCAAAGTTGTTACATTTTGTCCTTAATGTTCATTTGTCTCTATTGTCATCCACTGGTTTTTGTTCCTGTCATTGTGCTCAAATTTAATTCCCTTTTACTGCTTATAAAAGTTGGAAGCATGCTTAATGTTTATAAAGTTTGTAGCCATCTTGGATTGAAAGGTCCTTGAAAATGCCCTCTAGGGCTGGGGCTGTAGCTCAGTGGTAGAGTGCTTGCCTAGCATGCATGAGGCCCTGGGTTCGATTCTCAGCACCACATATAAAAATAGTAAATGAATGAAATAAAGATCCATTAACAACTAAAAAAAAATTTTTTTTAATTAAAAAAAAAAAAAGATAATGCCCTCTAACCAAACCAGTTCCAAGTGATTGGCTTTTAGGCGTGCACCTAGTTTGCTTTTGTTTCATTGGGGTTTCTGGGGTACTTTATTTAGTGAATGCTATATTTTGCAACTGTATTGACCATTTAACTATAATATATTTGAAAGTTGGTATTGAAAACAGGCTGTCATGAAAATCCTTCATATGCCTGGATGGTGCTTTTTGACTTTGTTTTGTTGGTTATATGTCAGTGGGAAAGTTTACCTGTCTCTTTTGGGACCAAAAGACCTCTTCTGTTGGGATAGCTTTAACAGGAGGAGAACTACAAAGGAAGTTAGGGTGTGATTTTCCCCCCCTTCAGATTCTAAGTCACTGACACTTGGCATCAAATAGAAGAGCTGAGACCTCATTACTGCAGTTCCATAATTTCTTTTCTTTTCTTTTTTTTTTTTAAAGTAGATGGACACAATGTCTTTATTTTATTGCTTTGTATGGTGCTGAGGATCGAACCCAGGGCCTCACGCATGCGAGGCAAGTGCTCTACCACTGAGCTACAACCCCAGCCCTGCAGTTCCATAATTTCAAACAGGCCTTTGCCTTGACTCATTTTTCCCCAACATAAAGGAGAAGATGGATCTTCTCTATACTACTAAACTGGTCTTACTTTAGAACAATGAGAACCAAGCTACTTAGAGCCTACCCAGAGCCTCTAAGGGTCCAGAAACCCCAGATAAAGACTCCTAAAAGCTTTGAGTCAAAATTCCAGGGAAAATGTGTATCATAGTCAGAAATTGTTTCATAAATTAAATGTCTCTAAACACTGTAGGGAAAATAACTTTCTAGCTAGTGATTAAGAATCAACCTTTTCCCCAGGTTTGGCACAGGATTATCTTATTTGTAAGAGCACAAACACCTCCCTGCCTCCACAGCTTTACTTTTTAATATCCTGTGTTTATCCAGTTGGAAAGCTTAGTGGTAAAGGTTTATTAGCTTGAGTTGAAGAAATCCCATCAAAAATGCACTTGATGGAGTTTGGCTCAATTATAATTTGCTGTGCTGGGTGTGGCAAATTTGAGAAGAAAGGTGTTTCCTCCTAAATACATAAGGAGGTAGAAAGCTTGCAGAAAGTTGAAGTATATTTTGGCTTTTCTGAGTCACCCAGAATCAGTCTAATACCATAGGGGTTTGTGCTGATTTTATATACCAGACTAAAACACTTCTTGTAATTCCTAGTTGCTTGTCAGTCCTATAGAAGTGCTATTTTTAGGGCCTAGTATTACTTGCTCTTCTTTCTTGCCAGACCTCCGATCCCTATCTCTCCCTTTCCTGTCTCTGTGTTGCTACAGTTTAGAAGACCAAACTGAACAATGGACTTTGCTCACTATGATGACATGATCTCCATTGACCTTCATTGTATGTACTTTAATGCATGATGATATATTTTTATATGAGTTGTAGCTGATGGCTGGTTTGTGAGTTAACTGGGGCATCTGTTCGGTTTGCTGACTCTGGATCTAGAATATGGGGTGGGGTGGTATAGGAGCTACTGATGGAAGAGTTGGAGGGAATCAGAAGAATTTTTCTTAACAGCAAGTGATTTGGACTGAAAAAAGAAAAAACTTCAATGATGACTTTGAAACTTGAGGACATAAAAATTTTTCAGATCAAATGAGGAAAGTAATAAGACTAACAAGCTGGATTCTGCTTCTGATCTTTGGAGCCTAATTGTCCAATTTAAAGTTAGTCTATATTATTCTCATTGCCTCTAGTAAAATAGATACACTCTGAATCTAGTGTGGCACCATTCTAGTTGAGGGGTTATATTCTTTCACTGTCCTCCTGGAGCAATACCTTGTATCACTTAATTTGGAAATATCACGAACTACCTTATGTCATCGGATTAAAGGTTCTTTGAAGACGATAACATAACTTATTCAACTTTGTATTTTGCACAGGGCCTTAGAATGTCTTGGTGGATACAACTAAATATGTTTGTTAAATATTCAGTGACTGTTTGCTTATTCTGGGGAAAGGGATACGAGAAAGCCCCACAGCTTAAGAAAAAGTGCACAAACCTTAGCTAGTGGCAAGTAGCTAAGGCATGTGCTTGTTGGCTGGAATTTGTCCCATTCATTCATTCCTTCATCCATTTTGAAATATGGGTTCTGACTAAAAATTATGGATAATGCATCATTTTATAGTCCACATACCTGAGGGACTTTGTTTTGTTTTGTTTTGCTTCTGTCATGGTGGCGTGTGCTAGATTATTGGTAGCAGTATTCTACACTAAGTGTGCTTTTCTTTTCAGACATCTTCAAGATGCCTAAAGCTATTTGTATTTTTTGCTCAATCTTATTAAAAATTACTATTAATTATTATTATTATTATTAGCAGTACTGAGGATTGAACCAAAGGCACTCTACCACTGAGCTACATCCCCATCATTTTTATGTATGATTTTGAGACAGTTGTGCAGGCGGGCCTTGAACTTAAAATCATCTTCCCAAATCACTGGAATTACAGGTGTGCACCACTACCAAGCTTAAATTACTTCTTAGTAAAGCTGTTTATTCAGTAGTACTTAACTTTGAGGAAATGTTTTGAGGTCAGCTGTTGAGAAAGATTTCCCAATGTGTCTTCTCACGCGGGTTGCCCATCCTGAGGTTTTCAGGGGCCTCCTGTTTCCTGTTCTCCTTGAGCTCAATTGTTCTCTGTGTCTGCATGCTGGCAACCCTCTTGTCGGAGTCTTGCACACTTAAAGGAAGAGGAACTGTCTATGTGTTGACATCACATAAATATCTGCTGTACAGTGAGTTATTGTTTTTGTCTTTTAGACTAGATTTGTCTGTTGCTTTCAGCTGTGCTAATGGGTTAGCATAACATGACACATGACTGTTCTGGAATTTGAGGCTTTCCATATCTGTAGACCAATTGAAGTATTAGACAGGTTTCTCGAGGAAGAACCAAAAGGAGATAGATAAAAGGGGATTTATAGGAGAACTGGCTCTCATGATCATGGGGGCTAACTCCCATAATAGGCCGTCTGCAAACTAGGGAACCAAGAAGCCAGTAGCATGGTTCAGTCCAAGTCCAAAAGCCTCAGAACCAGGGGCTGCTGGTGCGTGTCCCAGAGTCCAAAGGCAGGAGAGCCTGAAGTTCTTGATGTCCAAGGGCAGGAGAAGAAATGTGTCCCAGCTCTGAGAGAGAAAATTCATCTCCCTTTTTGTCTTGATTAGATAATGTCATCTACTTGCATTGAGTGGAGAGCAGATCTTCCTTACTCAGATCTAATTCAAATGCCAGTCTCTTCCTGAAACTCAGAAATGTACCCAGAAGTCATGCTTTACCAGCTATCTGGGTTTCCCTTAATCCAGCTGGGCTGACACCTAAAATTAAAGCATCATATTTAACTACATATACCCAATTGTAATCCCCAAGAAGGAATTGTGATTACTCTTTGATAAAAACTAGTATAAGATGTCAAAGATGTTTGTACATAGAGTGAGCAGCCATGGGTTGTATAATGTCTGCATTGGGAACAAAATCAAGTTTACTTCCCTCTGGACAGAGGTGGGCTCCCTAAGCTTAAGTTTCTCCCATAATGCAACTCACTGCCCTCTCTGCATTGCCCTGTGGCTACTGAGGCTTGAGTAACCAGTGCAAGACCATGCTAATATTCTGGCTACAGCTATTACTATGTGTAATAGTCTTTTGTCTCTAGGAGGAAGGAGAGAAGAACTAGTAATTTACAACACAGAAATCTTTAGAAACTGCCCCGTTTTCTGAGGCCTCATAAAGATTACTACCTGAAGTCCAACTCAGGAAAAGCTAGTGTTTTTAAGACTTTTCCTAGAAAACTGAATTCTGGGTTTCTCTGGTTTTCCTAAAGGATCTGTGTGCCTATGTCTAGTTTCTGGAAAATTAATTTGAGTGGGGTTTAGATTATAGGCTGTGGTGGCTGGGACAAGCTCTTGTGGAGCTGGTTATGAGGTGTGTGTGTAACAAAGGGCAAACTTGGGACAACCTCTTCGTCTTCAGCTTCCTGCTTCCAGTTAAGTTAGTTTGCTTTAAGGAGAGATGCAATGAAAGCTTGTTATACGAGTATTACCCAGGCTAGAATCCTGAGATAGAATTAGTAGATCGTGAAGAGAAATAAGCCACTGAATATCCATCCTTCACCAATTCCTTTTGTATGCAAGGCACATTTACTTGTGTGCATTTATAATCCTGCCAAGTTCACTGGGCATTTAATTCATTTCTAAGCCTGGATGGTTTTGTACGAATTGTAGCCAGGCGTTGGCTTCATGTTTTTTGTTCCTCATTCTCAGACCTAGGCCTGTCTTTGGCAAAATGAGTTTTGGGAGTGGTAGACAAGACTCTTTTAATGGGCTCCATACCTGTGGGGGACACTTGAGGGCCAGAACCTGTTTTTCTGTGGCAGCAGTTTGGTACAATGACTATAGGTCCTATGAAGACAAGCAACAAGGTGTGTTACTTTTGGCCTCATCAGTAACATGAGTGAGGTTCTGGGTAAAGGGTGATATTAGAGAGAAGACAGAATAGATTTCATTTAAGTGATGAACTAGCCTTTACAATTGGAGACAGGGTATAGACTAATTAGCTGTGTCTTACTCAATGTTGCATGATAGAAAGAAACTATAAGAGGAATACATTGTCAACACCCTTTATATTTGTGTTTACTTTTAGTGTTTGCCATCACAGGGAGATCTCTGCCCCCTGGGGCTGAGAGACCCCAACCTTTTCCCAAGCTGAAGCTGCAGGGCACTGAGGTACCAGCCAGATGTCTTCCCACAAAGGATCTGTGGTGGCACAGGGCAATGGGGCTCCTGCCAGTAACAGGGAAACTGACTCAGTGGAACTGGCTGAACTGGGACCCCTGCTAGAAGAGAAGGGCAAGCGGGTAATTGCCAACCCAAACAAGGTAAGGCATCTTCCCAGGAGTTGTTCCTTGACCAAGGTCTCTCCTCACCTCTCTTGGTCTCTTTCTTTTCTTTTTTCTTTTTGGTTTTAGTACCAGATATTGGTACTAAAGAGATTATTTTTTATTTTTGAGACAGGGCTTTGCTAAGTTTCTGAAGCTGGCTTTGAACTTGGGATCTTCATGCCTCAGCCTCCCAAGTTGCTGGGATTACAGGCATGCATCACCATGCCTGGCTGTTGGTCTCTTTCTTAAGATCTACTCTTCCTAAAAGAACAATAGCACCCTAGAAATGGCTCTAAGCCCTTATCATTTACGGTATTAATAAGTATCTTTTTTTTTTTTTAGCTGTTTTTCCGACTATAGGATTTGGGAAGTTCACTCCCCAAAAGTGCATAACATAAGGCCTGAAATCTAATATGTAATCAGTAAATGTCTGTGAATGAATATAGGAGACAGGATAGATTTGACTTTATGTAGTCAACAAAAACCCCGATAGCTTTGACAAGTTAGAAATCTCTCTCAAGTAAAAGGATCTGGAATAATCAGTCACACCACTTCCCCCCACCATAAAGGAGGAGAAGGAACCACTCTTTTCTTTTTGATGAGAGTAACAGGAAGGACATCACAACACATAGGCCAGAACTTTGTTACATAGTTACATTCAGCTGTAAAGGAGGTTAGGAAATGTCCTTCCATTGGGCCTGAGTAAAATTGGAATAACATTGGATTGAATAAAACCAAGGACTTTGTTCCTTAGGATGAGAGAGAGAGAGAAGATAAAGGGGTAGACAAGGCAGAATCTGCATCACAAAATCTAAGAGAGACCTAGTGCCTACAGGGACCTTCATCCAGAAAGAGAAAATAAGCAAGCATAGTCCAGAGAAGGAATTGAGCTGCCAGGCCTCCCATCTCCTTAGCCTGGAGTCCTAGGGGAGAAAGGTCTCTCCTTTACAGGAAAGTGCTCTCCTGGGGGCACTCAGTTGAGCTCAGGAGTGGGAACTGCTGTTTTGTGAGTAACCAATTCTGAGGCCTCAGGCTCCTAGGAGCTGCTATGGATACAAAGTTACAGCCATGATAGCATCCCCAGAGTCAGTGAACAAACTGAATACAATTCTTGTTAGGGAAATCTCTGAGACTCTTACTATTTTTCATTGTTTTGAAAAGTTGGTGGACTGGAAGAAAGAACTATTTGGGAAATTGGGGAAAGTTGAGAACCACTTGTCCTAGAGAACAGGACGGGTCATTCAGATAAAGAACATCTAGGAGCCGGTGGCTCACGCTTGTAATCCCAGCACTTAGGGAGGCTGAGACAGGAGAATCACGAGTTCAAAGCCAGCCTCAGCAATGGCGAGGCACTAAGCAACTCAGTGAGACCCTGTCTCTACATAAAACACAAAATAGGGCTGGGGATGTGGCTCAGTGGTCGAGTACCCCTGAGTTCAATCCCCAGTACCAAAAAAAAAAAGAACATCTAGGGTGGTGTGCTAATCTTGAGTCCCTCCAATGCTAGGCTCTTAGAATCTACCCTCCTGTATTCAGAGTAGAACTTTCACTCCAGCATTTATGAAACATTAATAAGCTTCAAACTACAGTATTATAAACTCAACAAGCGTCATGTTTTTGGAGAAGCGGTACAAAGTCCTTGTAGAGGTTGGGCAGAACAGGTTGAGTTTGGGTTTCTCGGGATCTCCCTGATCGAGAATGGTACAATTGGAGACAATGACTGGATTTTGTTTGTTTTCGTACAGGCTGAAGAAGAGCAAACATGCCCAGTGCCCCAGGAAGAAGAGGAGGAGGTACGGGTACTGACGCTTCCCCTGCAGGCCCACCATGCTATGGAGAAGATGGAGGAGTTCGTATATAAGGTGCAGCCTGGAGCTTTCATCCAGGAAGTGGGGGGTGGGGACAACAGGCTTGTCTGGGAAGCTTGTCTTGGGCTGAAGGGCTTCTACTCCTTATTTCTTGTTTGATGAAGACTGGCTGAATGTTTACTGCATGCTGTGGTGGGCCTTGTTCAAAATATACTCTCCAATAGGGAGTTTTGATTTTCTTTTGCTATAGATCCCTTTGGCAGTCACCAAAATATTTAAATATGATATAGTAACATAGGTTCCTTTATAACATATTAAGTATGCGTTAATGACAAATCCTAATATGTTTTCTCAAAATTTGTTATTTCTAAGTAATGATGAATAGAAAATTTTGAGATCTCTGTAAATGAGTATATGAAAATATCTAGGGTTTTTTTCTTAACTTGTTTGTTTTGTGTTGTGCTGGGGATGGAACCCAGGGCTTTGTGCATGCTAGGCAAGCACTGTACCACTTAGCTGCATCCCTAGCCGTAAAAATATGATTTCTATTGGTGACAAAGTCACAAATTCTACTGATAATACTGAGGTCTTTTGCCTGTGCTAAATTTAATTATAGATAAGTGAAAACACAGATACTTTTGTCCATCTAAGTTTATGTCCACTTCCCAGATTCTGTGTATTATGCATGGATCCTAAATTAAGAACCCTGCTCTAGAAAGATATAGTCCAACCCAGTAAGAACTTAGAATCTAGTTGTGGGAAAGGATGGAGCAGACCTCCTGGAGAAAAAGGGATCTATATGTATTTAAAACCCTTACCTATAATTTCTTTTTTTTTTTTTTTATTCACTGTATTTTGAAATTTCAAGGAGCCAAAATGAGGATGTACTATATTTTCTTTAACACTTGGAAAATACTTAGCTGAGGCATATTCAGGTAAACCACAATAAATAAGGACAGGGGCTAGAATTGTAGCTCAGTGATACAGTGCTTGCCTAGCATGCATGAGGCACTAGGTTCAATCCTCAGCACCACACACATAAATAAATAAATAAATAAGTAAATAAGTAAATAAATAAAGGTATTGTGTCCATCTACAACTAAATACACACAGACAAAGGGATTTTTTTTTAAATGTATTTTAGTTGTTGATAGACCTCTATTTTATTTATGTGTATGTGGTGCTGAGGATTGAACCCAGGGCCTTGCACATGCAAGGCAAGTGCTCTGCCACTGAGCCACAACCGCAGCCCAGGGATTTTTTTTAAGTTGTCAAAATATGGGGTATGCCCTAGCCCCATTTGTGCTACGCTTCAAATATCTTCTGGTCCCGGCAAGTTTCCCACTGTGACATGGAACCACCCAGCGCCTGACTGGCATCCTTTAGACTGATTCTATTTCACTGTTTGCTTGGCATCAGGGAGCTAGTATTCTCAAGTGCCCTTCTTAGAAAAACTGTATATATTCTAGGTCTGGGAGGGACGTTGGAGGGTCATCCCATATGACGTACTCCCTGACTGGCTGAAGGACAATGACTATCTGCTACATGGCCACAGACCTCCCATGCCCTCCTTTCGGGCTTGCTTCAAGAGTATCTTCCGCATCCATACAGAAACTGGCAACATCTGGACCCATCTACTTGGTGAGTGATTTGAACAGGGAAAAGTAAAATTTTTTGTCTCCTTAGCTGCTCAGGGGAAAGAAGAACAAAGTTGCTCTGGCTTGATAGCTGGCATTGTGCTTTTAATCAACCACTGACCTTGGTTGACCCTTAATCACTGATCTTTAAGACAAAGAGAAGAAACTGGAACTAGATGTTCTCTTGTGATCCTTAGCAAAACTGTTCCAGGTGAAGGCGACTCTTATTTCCTTATTTCCCATAAAAACAAAATGATATTTCCCAAAAAATGGTCCTTTTGCCTGAGTTTGTATGACCAGTGCCACTTTCTCCTGAAATTTGTGACTGCAGTTCCCACAGCTAAGCCTCATAGTTCACTGATTTAAAACCACCGACTGTCAAAGTGTCCCTTTTTTCCTCACAGGCTTTTTCTTTTTCCCTCCTGCAGGTTTCGTGCTGTTTCTCTTTTTGGGAATCTTGACCATGCTTAGACCAAATATGTACTTCATGGCCCCTCTTCAGGAGAAAGTGGTTTTTGGCATGTTCTTTTTGGGTGCAGTGCTCTGCCTCAGCTTCTCCTGGCTCTTCCACACCGTCTATTGTCATTCAGAGAAAGTCTCTCGGACTTTTTCCAAGTGAGTTGACAGAACAGCAGCAAAGATCTGTGTGCGCTGCTGTTGCCTCTTGTGATCCCAGTGCTGACTGGGAGCACTGAGGAAGAGTTTTCTATTCTGTGGGTACAGCAAGGAGATAAAGCTTTTCTCATAAACACTTTATGAAGCACTTGCACAGGTGGAAGCCAATTGTGGAATCTAATTTCTACCTGAATAGTACTACCTTAAGTGGGTTGCTTTCCAAGACCTTCCATCCAATACTAGCTTATCTCTTGTTGGCCCAAGCCAAAGTAGAGCGTAACAAGCAGTGCTTACTAATGCTTATCTGTGCTGTGCAGGCATTGTTGGAAGCCTCGTGTGTCCATCCCTATTTCCCCAACTCGTGAACTTGAGGTTCTTTTATTTGTGTTTGTTTTTGTTATTATTGTTGGTTTGGTTAGGGATGCCACTGGATTCCTTTGTTTTTACCAATAGCACCAGTAACGAATACATTTTCTTTGTTTAAAAAAAAATTTGCCAGGCACAGTGGCGCACTCCTGTAATCCCAGTAGCTCAGGAGGCTGAGATAAGAGGATCGCAAGTTCAAAGCCAGTGGCAGCAAAAGCGAGGTGCTAAGCAACTCAGTCAGACCTTGTCTCTAAGTAAAATACACAACAGGGCTGGGGGTGTGACACTGTGGCTGAGTGCCCCTGAGTTCAATCCTTGGTACCCCCCACCCCCCAAAAAAATTGATGCTGGGCATATTTTTTTTAAAATATTTATTTATTTTTTTAGTTGCAGGTGGACAAAATATCTTTATTTTATTTTTATGTGGTGCTGAGGATCGAACCCAGTGCCTCACGCATGCTAGGCGAGCACGCTACCACTGCGCCACAATCCCAGCCCCGATGCTGGGCATATTTGTATGCACCTCTAGTCCCAGCTACTAGGGTGGCTGAGGCAAGAGGATCCTTGAGCCCAGAAGTTAGAGGTCAGCCTGGGCATAATAGGTAGACCCCATCTCAAAAAGAAAAAAAAAGTCCACTAAAACAAAACAAGTAGAAGTACCCCTTAATAATACTCCAAATCTCAGGTTTCTGTTTTTAGAAATCATTCTGTCAGAATGGGAAACTGTTCAGGAAGAGTATGATGCTGGATTGTGATAGAACTGCTAAATCAAGTATCCACAACTAAGGGAGAGGGACAGAGTTGTGTGATCAGGGACACTTAAAAACTTCTATTATAGAGTAGAAGTGCTTGACCTTGTGGAATTTTAATCCAGAATACAGTACAGACTATGGGAAATCAGGAGAGACAAGAGATGTTCAAATCTGGGAGCAGGTAGAGAACAGAAAGAACTAGTGAAAGAACGAACCATGGGAATTCTTCATTTCTCCCACTGATTCATTTTATTTTGTGTCTCTTTTATAGACTGGACTATTCAGGGATTGCTCTACTGATTATGGGGAGCTTCGTCCCCTGGCTCTATTACTCTTTCTACTGCTCCCCACAGCCTCGGCTCATCTACCTCTCCATCGTCTGTGTCCTGGGCATTTCTGCCATCATTGTGGCACAGTGGGACCGGTTCGCCACTCCTAAGCACCGGCAAACAAGAGCAGGTAAGTAGGAAGATACAGTGTAAACCTCAGAGGTGTTTGGACCTTGAGCTTGTTTGGCTCAACCCTGGACCCTGAGGTTGGCAGTTTGAGAACCCTGCCCAAATCTGATTTGTGTGTAAAACTTTCAAAATGAAGTGATTATAGCCAGGCACAGGGGCACATGTCTGTAATCCCACCTACTTGGGCAGGAGGATTGGAAGCTCAGGGCCAGCCTGGACAGTATAGTGAGACTCTGTCTGAAAAGGGATGGGGAGACCCTGCATGTAGCTCAGTTGTAGAGAGCCCCAGGTTTAATCCTAGTACCACACATAAAGATTTTAAAAATATGTGAATTTTCAAAGCTTATTTCTCCCTGAGTTTTCATTAGTGTTTTAGCAGCATGCTATTAGGACAGATCATTACCCACCTGGTCACTTATCTGTAAGTAAAGCTGTGACTGCTCTTACACTTGGTTTAAGACAGTTTAACAATATAGCAAGCACAAATGACCTAGGTCCTACGTACTCAGACCAAGGGATTACAGTGAAAACACCAGAGGCATTTTACTAAGGAAATGGAATGCCTGGTTTGGTGAATAAAGTGTTTTGAGTATTGACATGGATAACAACTGATGTTAATAACTGTAAGCAGGGGCTGCGGTTGTGGCGCAGTGGTAGCGTGTTCGCCTGGCATGCGTGAGGCACTGGGTTCGATCCTCAGCACCACATAAAAATAAAGATATTCTGTCCGACTACAACTAAAAAATAAATGTTTTAAAAAAAAAACTGTAAGCATAGCCGGGCCTGGTGGCGCACACCTGTAATCCCAGCACTTAGGGAGGCTGAGACAGGAGAATCGCGAGTTCAAAGCCAGCCTCAGCAACGGCGAGGTGCTAAGCAACTCAGTGAGACCCTGTCTCTACATAAAACAAGGGCTGGGGGTGTGACTCAGTGGTCGAGTACCCCTGAGTTCAATCCCCAGTACCAAAAAAACAAAAAAACCACAAATAATTGTAAGCATAAACATCTCTGTGTTTTTACTCTTTCCAATCTTAAATTTTCTTTTTTGTAGTCCCCGCCCACCCTACCCCCATACTGATTGAACCCAGGCCCTCATACATGCTAAGCAAATGCTCTACTACTAAGCTACATCCTCAGCCCTTTTGTATTCTTTATTTCGAGACAGTCTCACCACGTTGCTGAGACTGCCCTCAAACTTGTGATCCTAACTAATAAAAAAAAAAAACAAAACTTGTGATCCTCCTGCTTCTGTCTTCCCAGTAGCAAGGCTCACAGGCATGCGCTGCTGTATCCAGCTTATTTTGAGGATTGTTATTTGCAGTGGCACCACCAATTACCACAAGTTTTCAGGCCCTTTAGACTGCTTAATATCTGCTATGTTTTAACCTAAAAGAATTAAATACTTATCAAGTGCCAACCATTTGATAGGCACTGTATTTAACAAGGGTACTACAAAGCTGAAGATGGTAGTTCCCCATCCCCAGTCATGCAGAGTGTAGTTGTGAGGGAAGTGCCCATTCTTCCCTTGCTCTTGCCTCATTGTGTGTCCCAACAGCTACAAGCAACTGCTCATCTGGGTCTCTCCACTCAGGATGTCAGAGTTCTTAGTTACCTAAGTCTTTCTTATGATCTTAATGGAAAACTTATCCTATTCTTTTCTGGCTTAAGTCAGCCAAAGCCTTCACACCTAAGATCTGTACCCAGATCAACTATCAGGATTTTGACATACCAGTTTTGCCTGGGCTCCTTCCTTCATAGATAACGACTATTAATGAGATATTTAAGTACTTCCACAGTTGTCTTCCCATTCTGGATCATAAGAACCCATCTTGTGGCTACACTTTTAAACATGTACTATTCACCAAAAAATAGCTACTTTAAATCATAAACATTTGGATTCCAGAGGAAGACAACAGTGCCTTCCATGTAGTAGCTGTTTCCCTGCTTGACTATTTCATGTCTGCTCTGTTCAGGAGTGTTCCTGGGACTTGGCTTGAGTGGTGTTGTGCCCACCATGCACTTTACTATCGCTGAGGGCTTTGTCAAGGCCACCACAGTGGGCCAGATGGGCTGGTTCTTCCTCATGGCTGTGATGTACATCACCGGAGCCGGCCTTTATGCTGCTCGGATTCCTGAGCGCTTCTTTCCGGGAAAGTTTGACATATGGGTAAGAAATGACTTTTCCAGCAGGGCCTGTGATGGTGAGTGACCAGCCTAAAGTTAAAGGTCTGAGTAAAAAGTAAAAGACTTGGATTATGTAGTGTGTGTTTTTATACATATTATGTCCACTGGGGGGAAGCAGCCAATATTAGCATTTTGGTGTATCTCCGATAAAGACTTTGAATTATTCTACAACAAATGTTACTTTTATGATGTTAAAAAAAAACAATTGAGAAACTAAGTAGAAAAGGCAAATGCTTTCTCCTATGTATTTCTAATTCTTCCTTTCCAGTATCCTAAAAGCTATTCTCTTTTTATCCCTGCAGTTCCAGTCCCATCAGATTTTCCACGTCCTGGTGGTGGCCGCAGCCTTTGTCCACTTCTATGGGGTCTCCAACCTTCAGGAATTCCGTTATGGCCTAGAAGGTGGCTGTACTGATGACTCCCTTCTCTGAGCCTTCCCACCTTGAGGTGGAGGAGGAACTTCCCAAGTGCTTTTAAAAATAACTTCTTTGCTGAAGTGAGAGGAAGAGTCTGAGTTGTCTGTTTCTAGAAGAAACCTCTTAGAGAATTCAGTACCAGTTAAGCTTCAGCTCACTTTCACAGCCACTGGGCAATAAACTTTGCATTCCCATTCCCCTAGCTGGGGAGGGTGGGGATGGTCAACATAGTCACCCCTTTCCTTGGCAGTCACCCTCCTCAGCAAGACAACTACTGGTCCCTCACAGAGACAGTACTTTGAAGCTCATTTTGAGATTTTACCCTCTCCTTCAACCATTTTGGGGAAAAAATTATGGACTAGGACTCTTCAGAAATTTTTTTTTTCCCTGAGAGAAAATGTCCCTCTCTTACGCCCGTCCTTACTTTGTAACCTGGCTTAAAACAGGCCATCCATTTTTGTAGCACATTTTTCAAAAACAATTATAACCTGGTCCCATCTTTCTAGGGCCTAGATCTGCTTACATAGCAGGAAGAATAAGACACCAACTTTTACATAGCCCGGCTAATCATGGAAGTGTGTCCAGGCTTCAAATAACTTGAGTTTTAATTTTTTTTTTCTTGGCAGAGTAATGTAAAATTAAACTGGGGAAAGATATTTAATATTTAATACTAAGCTTTAAAAAGAAACCTGCTATCATTGCTATGTATCTTGATGTAAAGACTATGATGATAATAAAAGAAAGTACAGCAGACACTTGGCATTTGAAGATTTAACATGTGTGGTCTCAAATATTTTCATGTACTTCCAAAGGATTAAGACCTATAAAATCTAGATTCTGCTGAGGCACAAATTTGAATCATAGGCATTTATAGGTTGGCATGTGCCTGTCTGTAAATGAACCTAATTGACTTCCTAGCGTCGATTGCTTTGCAATACAACTTTATTTTTCTCTACTTATTACACAGGTATTTTATTAGAGAAATCAAAGGTGTTGAGATATACCTTAGAATTCAGTTTTATTAAAACTACCTTTGTTTCATCAAGGGGTGTTCCATGTCCTCTATATCTTGGTGAATTGGACTCAACCTGACATGAGTACAGTTCACCAATAGTATAAGCCAGTAGTAACAATTCTCCACTGATATAGGCAGTTAAGAGGAGTCTTGAGTTATAAAGTTGGGTTTAGTTCAAGGGTCAACTTTGTATAAGTGACCAAACAAATGATCCTTTTAAAAAATATCCACATATGCCAACAAACAGGACGTTTCTTAGCCTCAAGTGGTAGTTGGGGAAATGTAAATTAAAACCAAAATGAGAAAACCATTTCACTCCAACCATATAGGCACAGATTTAATAGCCTAATATTGAGTGTTGGTATTGACATAGAGCAGACAAGATACCACTGATGGAAATGTACCTTGGCAGAACCACTGTGGACATGCATAGAGTATGCACACATGATAGCATTCAAACATTTCATGCAACAGGTTTGGGAGTGAGTGGCTCAGTGACAGATCAGATGTGTAGCATGCATGTGACCCTGGGTTCTATCCCCAGCACCAAAACAAACCAAATATTTCATGAAAACACTACAATATAAGATGGATCTGATATCTATCCTGGGTTACTTCACTAAAAAATGGTGCTTGCAGCCGGGCGTGGTGGCTCACGCTTGTAATCCCAGCACTTAGGGAGGCTGAGACAGGAGAATTGCGAGTTCAAAGCCAGCCTCAGCAACGGCGAGGCGCTAAGCAACTCAGTGAGACCCTGTCTCTACAAGAAACACAAAACAGGACTGGGGATGTGGCTCAGTGGTCGAGTACCCCTGAGTTCAATCCCCAGTACTAAAAAAAAAAAAATTGCAAAAATGGTGCTTGCTCTGATCCACTGAATTGTTTTTGTAGCTCATTAGTAGGTCATGACTCACACTTTGAAAAACAAAGAGAACTTGCTCTTGAGAACCTTGGCTTAATGCCAAGGTTCATTGCAGCTGTTCTAGTAGCAAAATACTGCAAATAAATAAAGGTCTAAGACTGTTGAATGGCAAAATAAATCTTGGCTTATTCATAAAATGGAACACTATCAGTGAAAGTGAATTACATGTTATTGAGTATCAGAAATAAGGTTGGCAGGGTCTGGTGCAATGCATACCTATAATCCCAGTGACTCAGGAGGCTGAGGCTGAAGGACTGCCAGTTCGAGGCCAGCCTCAGCAACTTGGTGAGACCCTGTCTCAAAAAAATAAAGTGGGGGATGTAGCTCAGTGACAGAGGTGCCTCTGGGTTCAATCTCCATATAAATTAATTAATAAGGTTCGCAGACAAGTAAGGATAGAAACAACTTAGAATAATACATCTGGTATAACTGCCTTTTTGTAAGTTGAAAAAATTGGAAAATAATAGCTTAAGGATATAGATACTTTAAAAATTAAAATGTTAATTCTGAATAATGGTACCTCTGAATGGATAAGCACAGAAAGTTTAAAGTTTAATTATTTCTTTATAACTAGGTAGGGAGAACCTGGGTGTTCTTTATACTAAAATTCTTTATTGCCTATATGTAATCTGTTTAATCCAAAACACTTTTAAATTTTAAAATATAATTAAAAGAAGCCAGATGCAGTGGAACACTCCTGTAATCCCAGCACTTTGGGAGGCTGAGACAGGAGAATCGAGAGTTCAAAGCCAGCTTCATCAACTGTGAGGCGCTAAGCAACTCAGTGAGACCCTGTCTCTAAATAAAACACAAAAGAGGGCTGGGATGTGGCTCAGTGGTCGAGTACCCCTGAGTTTTATCCCTGGTACATCCCCCCCAAAATAAAAAATATATGTATATACTTAGGTATATAAGCGTGTGTGTGTGTGTGTATGTATATATATACACACACCCTTAACTTAGCAGGAGTCATAAACTGCGGGGCACCATGGTACATGCCAGTAATCCCAGGCTGAGGCAGGAGAAACATGATTTCAAAGACCACCTTAAACAACTTAGGGAGGCCCTAAGCCACACAGTGAGACCCTGTCTCTAAATAAAATACAAAATAGGACTGGGGTGTGGCTCATTGGTTATGCACCGCATGGTTCAATCCCCAGTTCCCCAGTACCAAAACAAAAAGTCACAAACTGATGATCTGTATGTCCCAAATGCTCACAAACTTTTGTCTGTCCTTGCATAGTGGGAAACAACTGCAGCTCAAAAGCAGCCATGTCTTTTATAGAGTAGGGCTTGTGCTCTCCAATTCATCATGGTCCCCACCTAGAGTGATTCACTCATTGGAGTCATCTGCTGGCTCCTGGAGGCACCTGAGTTTGCAACCACCGGTATAATACTGGAAGGAAACCTCAGGATCATCTGATCCAACGCCACTCATTTTCTACCTGAGGAAATAAGGAGATCCATAGCAGTTGATGAAATGTAGTGTTTCATTTCCTAGTAGTAGACAGGGCCATGGAATGAGAATCAGAATATTTATTGAGCATCTACTGTGTATTTATGGTCTGTCATTTTTATCTTTAATTCTGTGAAGTAGGTCGTATACTCATTCCAAACATGAAAAAATATTTCCCCCTAATTTTTTTTTTTAAATATTTTTTTAGTTGTTGATGGACACAATATCTTTATTTTATTGCTTTGTATGTGGTGCTGAGGATCGAACCCAGGGCCTCACGCATGCGAGGCAAGCGCTCTACCGCTGAGCTACAATCCCAGCCCCCCTAATTTTTTATTTACTGACAGAAAAGGGGTAGAGTTGGTTTCTTAACTTTTCTTTTTTCTTTACTCATACTTTGTAGGTTTTTGTTTGTTTACTGTTCTATAGTGCACAGCACATAAAAGATCCTCAACAAGTTTGAGAACCATACTAGGCCTCATCAACTGCTATCAATTGCCTTATTTCCTCATACAGGAAATAGATGAAGTTCTATCATATGTGATCCTTATATCTCTTTCAATTCTATATCTGTAGTTGCAAACTTGGATGCCTGCAGGAAACCAGTAATTTTTCCTAAGATGACAGGATACGATCCAATATCTGAATCTAAATCATTCTGAACCAATTAAACCTCATGTTCTACAGTCTCAAATCACTTAAAAATTCCTTTTGCTCCTGATTTCAGTATCCTCCCTCACTTTTATCATAACTGCTAACTAGCAGCCCGTAACTATTACAGAATAAATGGTGACAAAACACTGACAAATTTTGATCAAAAAAAGTATAAATGCTAACAATCTGATTTTACTCCTTACCAATAAATCAAAAATTAGACTAACTTCTCTAGAGGCCATACATTTTCCATTAGGGAAACATTAGAACTTTGGAAACACTAGTAAACAAGATTATTACAAATGGATAAGGCCCCCCAAAATTCTTGAATCCTGTGTATTACTCTCATTCTCAGGAAAGCAATTGCTCAGATAAAATTAAATGTGCAAGGATTTTATTAGGGGAAATGTTTACACATAAAATACAAAGCTACAGCCATTTGACCTTGATGCAAGTCTGACCCCATGATGGGAAGCAGAAGAGAGGACAGGGTGTAATGGGGATGTGGCTCAGTGGTTAAGTACCTCTGGGTTCAATCCCTTGTACCAAAAAATAAATAAAAATAACATCATATTGTTCACAGATTAGTATTGAACTGCTCAAATGTACCACACTTAACTGAATCAGTCCCCTTGTTTTCAATTGAATCTACAAACTGCTGCAGTGTACAACACTGCACAAACATCATTTTTCATATGCACATGTATGAAGGATACATTTATATAAAAACCAAGGTATATTTACATTCATAACTCCAAAATATCCTCAACAGAATTTATACCAATCCTTCACTCCCATCCACAAAATGTTAAATGTCAGGGAGAGTTTTAGATCAGGAAGGTATACTATGGAACATGGAAATGCTATGTAAAATTAAAATGCTGCCCACTTGACTATGATTTTATCATCTTTAAAAATCAAAAGTCCCTTGGGCTGGGGTGGTAGCTCAGTGGTACAGCACTTGCCTACCATGCGTGAGGCACTGGGTTCGATCCTCAGCACCACATATAAGTAATAAAATAAACATCCATCAACAACTACAAAAATATTAAAAAAAAAAAAAAAAAAGAATCAAAGGTCCCTACAGAGGAAAACCATATAAGCAAACATACTTAGTTTGGACATTCACATAAGCTGATCCAGGGAATATCTTTCCCTTCTCAGCCATAAGATAAATGCACAGAAATCTATCTAAAGCAAAATTTCCAAATAACGCTCGACATCGATGACATCGCAAAAGTCAGAAGAGGACAGTGGAGATAAGGACTACTGGGGCCTTTAAGAAGATCTTTTGCAATTTTCCTTCACAGGGTTTTAATTTCTGGTGGCCACAAGTCCTTTCCACTTATTGTCTTGGAATGAAAGAAGTAAAATAACCCGAGTGGTGATGATAGGCCCCTTATGATGCAGAGAATGCTGAGGCCTGTGGACCGCAGCCCTTAGAAGGCTCTCACCGCAGCGGTGCGCGGTCCGAAAAGGCCACTGTGGACCATGGACCCGAAGAAATTTGAAGCCTCCGAGGGTTTTCTCGATGTGAGCGGATTGCTGAATACCTCGCAGGTAAAATCTACTCCCTGCAATTAGACGCTCAGCTCTGAAAACCTTGGAATCATTCATGTCAGCCAATCACCGAGCTGGAGAGCTGCACTGCCCCCTCCCTGGCCCACCTTTTTCTTTTTGGCCTCCTCCAGAAGTACTGAAAGTCCCGCACCCGGGTACAGGCCGGTCACGTGAGGCCGCCTCCTCACATGATGCGGGCGGGGCGGGCCTCGTGCAGCATTACGTCATCACGCCGCGCGGCCGCGGAGACTAGAGCCGGGAGGATCGCGGCTACGGCTCCAGAGCCTCCGGGTCGGGGCGGCGGCGGCGGCGGCGGCGGCGGCGGCGGCGGCGGCGCTCCGGCTCCCGCTGAGCCGCCTGCTGGCCCCCTCCCCACGGGCTGGGGACGGGCCCCGCGCGGCTGGGTGGGCCCGGGAGCGGAGGTGAGTTGCGCGGAGGTGGTGGCAATCCGCCTTCCTACCCCTCAACTCCCGATTCTAGCCCTTCCCCCATCCTTGGTCGCTCTCCCAGGTGGAATGGGAGGGTCGCCGGGAGAGGATCGGTGCTGGGGCGTCTGGCCTCGAATGGCCACCCCTCCTCTCCCCACGCCTCGCCCCTCCCACTCTTCCACCTGGCGGTGCCCGGTGTTATCGAGGGAGGAGACCCCGTTTCTTCTCTGCATTTGATCCTTCCAGAATTTGAAAACCGTCGCCTGCCCCCATCTCCGGTGGTAGAACCCCTTTATTAAGATGTTAACGGAAGTTCTAGAATAGATCGCTTCCGAAAGGTGAGGGTGAAGGATGTGCTGAGACTGCTTGGCCAGGCTGAAGTCCCCAGAGGAAAGACTACTCTGCACTAAGGTTACTGTCAGTTTTGACACAAACCGTTTAGTCCAGTCACAGGCTGGGCCCTGTGGTAACGCCCCAGAACATCTTCAGAGACTGCGGATATTTGTGCAGACCTTTCTTGCATCCTTAGATTTAAAACCAAGTTGACTTAAGGAAAATATGTGCTTTCCTGCAAAAGGGATTCTGCAGAGTTGTCGGAGGGAGTATCTGGAGTGCTTATAGAGAAATGTCGCCATAAACAAGTCGATGAGAATTTAGGATCTGGTTTTGGCATTCAAAAATTAAGACCGAGTTGTGGACGTTTTAAGACCAGTTTGACTTTTTTCCCTCATTTCAGAAAGTTCTGGGTTCCAAATAAAAACTGTCTCAATAACTAACCCCATTTCATTCCTCACAAATGTCCCTGAGGCCAAAAAATCAACAACCAAAAAAACCCCACACTTCTAGTCCATCTACAATCAAAAAATTACTTATGCTGAGTTTCAAATATGTAATCTGTTAGTGAGTTTAATTAATTAATGCATACAAGTGAACTTTGCACAGTCACCCCCTTGGTCTCTACAGGGCATATAGGTTCTAGGAACTCAGGGATGCTAAGTCCCTTATAAGATGGCATAGTAGTTGCATATAACCCATGCATATCTTTCCGTATACTTTAAACCATCTGTACATTATTTATAATATCTAATACAGTGTAAATACTATGTAAATATTCTTTACCTGAATTGTTTAGGGAATAATGACAAAAATTTGTACATGTTCAGTGCATATGAAATTTTACTTATTCAATGTCTTTTTGATTAATGGTTTGTCAAATCAATAGATGTGGAACTATTGGAATTATTACTTGGAATAATCAGTGTCTAGATCAAGGTAGTGATGCCAGGAATAGGAGTGCTTTTTTTTAGTTGTAGATAAACACAATACCTTTATTTATTTATTTTATGTGATGCTGAGGATTGAACCCAGTGCCTCACATGTGAGGCAAGCTCACTACTTCTGAGCCACAACCCCAGCCCAATAGGAGTGCTCTTTACTTGTGGATGTTTGGGTCTGAAGAAGCCTTTTCTTAGTTCCTTAATTTATAAAGTTAATTGAGTGTATTTAGTTTCTCCATTTCTTCAAATATGCTCTTTATTTTTTTTTCTCTTGTAGTTGCGGAATCCAAGGACCCCTTTTGTTTTTTCTCCATATTACTTGATGGGAGGCATTATGGCCCCCAAAGACATAATGACAAATACTCATGCTAAATCCATTCTCAACTCAATGAACTCTCTCAGGAAGAGCAACACTCTCTGTGATGTGACATTAAGAGTAGAGCAGAAAGACTTCCCTGCCCATCGGATTGTGCTGGCTGCCTGTAGTGATTACTTTTGTGCCATGTTCACGAGCGAGGTAAGTGGTATGATGTTGCCACACAAATGCGACTCACAATACATAATATTGTAGTTGTCTCATTTCAGTGAATAAAATGGAAGTTTGTTATGATAGTGAATTTTTATGGTAGAGTAGTTAAACAGGCTCTGGATAAGATGTGCATTGTTCTCATCTCTAAATTAGGAATAGAGATAATATTAATATATAGTAGCATGTGATTATTATAAAGATTATTTTAGATGATTAAATGTAAAGTGCTTAGAAGAGTCTCTAGTGTATAATAAAACACACAAATGCATTGGATTTTACTTAATGTTTTTTAAGTTTGTCTTCCAGTTTTTCCCTAACATTTTAAGGTGAATAGCAGAGAAATAAGAAGGAAGGAAAGAGGAGGAATAGGATTCAGACCAAATCTAATGCTTTCTAACAATATTTGAAGAAAATCAGTATCCATTCTACCAATATAAATTTCAGGATGATTTCAGATGAGGGGATTAGGATTTAGTAAATGGTTACTAAAGGTTATAACTTGGAAAAAAACTGACTCAGGAGTCTACGAATTAACAAAGGGAATTAGCAATAGGTTGTTTTATGACAAGTTAATGATAACTATTTTTATAGACCAGCTGCTGTGCTCTATATTTGTTGTGCATATCTCGCCTTGAAGGTAGTATTCCTATCTCATTTTACAAATAAAGGAACAAGGTCTCATATTAAATGAGTTGCCCAAAGTCACAAACTTGTAAGTGGTAGAGGTGGGATTTAATCCTTTTATTTTCTGGCTCTAAGGCCCAGCTTTTGCCTACTGTGTTTCCTCAGCCTCTGAAGTACATATTTTATAATCTACAATCTAATTTTAAAACCAGTATAGCTTATGATACTGTGAGCCAGTGCTCAGTCACATGGCTCGTAGGAAAAACATACAAACCTAACAGGTCATTGCTGCTAATCCAGGCTAATTTAAAATGATCTTCTGTAATATAACATTACAGATCCCTGTTCCATACTGTTATCCACAATATCTACCCATCAGAAGCAGTTGTCATGTAACTGGGTAAGGAGAGTGCAGCTGCTGAGCATGAAATGGGCTGCTAGTGATATATCATGCATCCTGTTTTTTGTCAGCTTAAAAAAATTTTTGTCAACATTATTTTTTCCCACACTGAGAAATAAGTACGGAGTTTTGTAAAATAATTATTTTGTTCTCATCAGCGATTCTTTGTTTTTCAAGAAAACTGTTATGAGGCAAAAAACAATATGTGGCTCTGTCTTTACTTTTAAGAGTAATTGATTTGGGGCTGGGATTGTAGCTCAGCGGTAGAGCTCTTGCCTCGCATGCGTGAGGCCCTGGGTTCGATCCTCAGCACCACGTACAAAGCAATAAAATAAAGACATTGTGTCCATCAACAAAAAAATATTTTAAAAAAGAGTAATTGATTTAAGGAAAGTGTCCAGACCTGGATTCTAGGTTTCTTCTCTTAGCAGTAATCATCTAACTGCATTGGGTGGATCTGTAAAAGAATGGTTGAACTAGATGGCTCCTTGTTATCTTCCAGTCCCAACATGTTCCTCAAATGTACAAATGAAAGATCACAGGACTAGGCCAGAGGACCTAGGTTTTACTGTCTCCCTGTCACTTACTAATTAAGTTATCCAGCTCAAGTCATATAGCTTTTTATCTTAGTTGATGATGAACCTTTATTTATTTACTTATATGCAGTGCTGAGAATCAAACCCAGCGCTTCATACATGCTAGGTAAGTGCCCTGCCACTGAGCCACAACCCCAGCCCCCATATAACTTTTTTGAACCTTCTCTCTCTCTCTCTCTCTTTTTTTTTTGGTACCGGGGATTGAACTCAGGGGTGCTGAGCTACATCCCCAGCCCAATTTTGTGTTTTATTTAGAGACAGGATCTCACTGAGTTGCTTAGTGCCTCGCCATTGCTGAGGCTGGCTTTGAACTCGTGATTCTCCTGTCTCTGCTTCTTAAAGTGCTGGGATTACAGGCATGCACCACCACGGGGGCTAGATCATTTACCTCTTAAATGACAATAACATCACACTTAACCATCTAACCAGTTGATGTGAGAATTAGATGAAATAATCATAAGCGAGAAGCTTGCTGACAGATTGTAAAGCAGAATGTAAATGTGAAATATGTTCTTATGTAAGTGAAATAAATCCCATATTTAAATTGATTGTCTGTTGGGAATACAGTTGATTTATTGAATGACAAAATAGATGTACTCATACCTCTCTTTTTTTTTTTTGGTGCCAGGGATTGAACCCAGGGATGCTTAACCACTGAGCCACATCCCCAGGTCTTTTTTTATTTTATTTTTTTAAATATTTTTTAAGTTGTATATGGACACAATATCTTTATTTATTTTTTATGTGGTGCTGAGGATTGAACCCAGTGCTTCACACATGCGAGGCGAGTACTCTACCACTGAGCTACAACCCCAGCCCCCCCAGGTCTTTTTTAAAAAATTGTCACAAGGTCTTGCTAAGTTGTACAGGCTGGCATAGAACTTGAAGCCCTCCGGTCTCAGTCTCCCAATTCACTGGGACTGTGGGCATGTACTACCACAGCTGGCTATTAATGATGTTTTTTAATGTCAGGGATTGATTTGCGTTTTCACTTTGGTAAAGAATGTTTTGAGGGCTGGGGCGGTAGCTCAGTGGTTGGAGCGCTTGCCTCGCAAGTACGAGACACTGGGTTCGATCCTCAGCACCACATAAAAATAAAGATATTGTGTCCATATACAACTTAAAAAAATTTTTAAAAAAAGAATGCTTTTTGATTACTCTGGTTTGATGGAAAAATCAAAGAAGTAATAAAGCCGTCTAGTTCATACTAGAAGTGTACTAGAGTCTTGTGAGTAATGTCACTAAAGTTTAGATCTAGTGAAGTTTTCATGAGGTAATCAGATTTCAAGATAGTTTACTCTCCTGTAAAGTTGAAGATTTTTACTCTTTAACAATTTTCTGCCAGGCATGGTGGCACACGCCTGTAATCCCAGCAAGAGACTGAGACAGGAGGATTACAAGTTTAAAGCCAGCCTCAACAACTTAGTGAGGCTGTAGGTAACTTAGTGAGACTCTCTCAAAATAAAAAATTGAAAGGGCTGGGGATGTGACTCAGTGGTTAAGTACCCTGGGTTCAATCCCTAATACCAAAAAACCCACAATTTTTTATGATTATCTGGCCTCATCAATACTCATTATTTCAAGGAACTGTTATAAATTAAATGTACAACCAATTACGAGTTATTTAGTTATCCTAAAATAGAGTCATCCCAATATTTGTAATTGAATTTTGTATGTGTGTGCACTAAGGATCAAAGGTATAGCCTCACACATGCTAGGCAAGGGCTTTGCCAGAGAGCTGTGACCCCAGAGACCCATTATTTTGAAAAAGTATCAAACAACTCAGTTGCATTCAGGGTGTTAACAGAAGGCCCCTTGAGGTGATCTGCATGTTCCTTTTCATTGTTTCCAACTATAGTCTAAAGAGAGATGACAGAATTTGATAATCGTGGAAGATGGGGAGTTGTAGCCCACAGGATCTTCTAGAAGCTTCAAATTTTGTATCTTAATAGCTCATGGAAACTAGTGATATGTTCATACAGCTTTTGTTCTGTTCTTTAATACATCTGTGTTTGTTTTAATATGGGATTGGATTTTAAATTATTCAGTAGTAAAATTGATATTCCACCTCTGTGTACTCCTAGGGGTATAGATAACTGCCTTCTCCATTTGAAAAACTATAAATTTATGCCCTATTTCCTTTATACAAATCTTACAAATAGATTATCATTTTTTAAAAGGTGTTCAATCTGTTGGAATTTGAGATTCTGCCTTTATGTTGTAGAAGTATAACCAACATTCTTTCATACCCTGTGAATTTTCAGCTTTCAGAGAAGGGGAAACCTTATGTTGATATCCAAGGTTTAACTGCTTCTACCATGGAAATTCTGTTGGACTTTGTATACACAGAAACAGTCCACGTGACAGTGGAAAATGTACAAGAACTGCTCCCTGCAGCCTGTTTGCTTCAGCTGAAAGGTATAGACATTGAAAATTGGTTTTGTTCATACCAAAGTAGCCCTAGAAATGTTTAAAATAGATTTAAACTTAATCATAAAACTTAAGGAAACAAACTATGGGCACATCTATGGCTTTCAAATCTTTGAGCAATAAAAGATCAGATGTCAATAACATTATGAAGGAACCTCTCCAAATATGATCCAGTATGTAAAAGAATGTTTATACCTCTTCTTTTTTTAAAAAAGTGGAAGAATGAATAATATATATATTTTCTGACACACATGTATACAATGCCCCTGTAAGAGTTCATTCTTCTAAGCCAAGGAGGAATGGAAACTGATGGTATTCATTGCCTGCATAGATACTATCTAACTGCTTGGTCATTCTGTGGCCAAATTGATAGGGAGACTAAGGGCAGTTTTCATGATAAACATTTTTGTATCTTTACATTTTTGAACCATGTAAAGTACCTGTTAAAATTTATACTGATACTAAAAACTAAAAGTGTAAAGTCACAAGAGTAGAGATGATTTCCCTTCCAGTTTCCAGTCTGTTTTAACCTCCAGTTTTCATTATTTTTGCTTTTTCTATACACATAATTGAATAATTTTTCATTTTTAATCCAGCATTAAGATAGTTTGAAGTTTTCACATTAGTCCAGTTATAAAATTAAGTTTACACTCTGAACTTTTTTTTTTTTAAGGTGGTACCAAGGATAGAATGCAAAGTCTTGTGCATATTACAATTTCAGGCAGGTACACTACTACTGAACTGAGCTACATCTCTAACCCCTACTTTGATCTTTCTGATTAGGGAAATGTGAAATTGTTTGTGGTATCTTCTGTTTTTTTCTTTTTTTAAAAAAAATATTTATTTATTTTTTTAATTGTAGGTGGACAGAATATCTTTATTTTATTTTTATGTGGTGCTGAGGATCGAACCCAGTGCCTCACGCATGCTAGGTGAGCACGCTGCCACTGAACCATAACCCCAGCCCCTATTTTTTTCTTCACTGGAGCCTTTTAATAAGTTTTGATGTAGAGTGTAAAATACATACATTTGCTGAATTTATTGATTTTATAGATTGATTCCCAAGTTTTATAGTTTTATTTAGTTGCACTAGTGTCCCTGGAAGCAGTTCATCTTGCTGTACTCATTTTAAAAATGAAACAGAGGCAGATATAAAGGTCTTATTGAAAGTGACACAGCACATAAGACAGAAATAAGATTTGAATTCCTTAAACATAGAATTTCTAGCCAGGTGTGGTAGCACACGCCTGTAATCCCAGTGACTTGGAAGGCTGAGGCAGAAGGATTGCAAGTTCAAGGCCAGCCTCAGTAACTTAGAGAGACCCTGTCTCAAAATAAAAAAATTTTTTTAGAAAGAGCTTGGGATATGGCTTTGTGGTCAAGCACTCCTGGGTTTAATCCCTGGTACCAAAAAAATAAAATAAAATTTCTAATCATCTTCTTAGGTGTTGAGCTAGGGTTCCTCTGATAACATACAGAGATGATGGTTAAGATCAAAGAATATGCGACCAATTCACACCTGACCAAGTATCTTGGAAGTATATTTACTACTTGTGTTTATCCTAGGGGTGAAGCAGGCCTGCTGTGAATTCTTAGAAAGTCAGCTGGACCCTTCTAATTGCCTGGGTATCAGGGATTTTGCTGAAACTCACAATTGTGTTGACCTGATGCAAGCAGCTGAGGTTTTTAGCCAGAAGCATTTTCCTGAAGTGGTACAGCATGAAGAGTTTATCCTTCTAAGCCAAGGAGAGGTGGAAAAGCTAATCAAGTGTGATGAAATCCAGGTAAAGATTTGGTTTGGTGTTATAGTTTCTTCAAAACTGGGCCATTTCACAGTGCAGGGAGGGGATTGTATCTCCTAAAGATATAGGGAAGAGCAGTGGAGTGGAAGGTGAATGAGAAGGGAGGGAGAGAGGAAGGAAGGGAAAAGGGAAGATATGGAAAGAATCTAACAGCATCATGTTTTACTTATTTATACACACACTCTAGAGGGAATATCTCCTTTTTGTATTTGAAAGAACCAATCAAGAAAACCAATCAGAAATAAAGGAGTGAAAAGATCAGTAAAGAGAAAAGGGGGAGGGAGGAGGTATGGAAAGAGGAAGGCGTTTGGGGATGGAAATCAGATTCCTTTTAGTATAATTATGTCAGAAGGAACCCAAATAATATGCATAAATATAATGCTCTAATAAAACAAAACAAGGCCATTACAAACTTGCAAAGCAGGGTGGAGTTACTGTGTTTCTGTATCAGAGCTTCATAATTAAGCTAGCTCCAAAAATATTGGCTCCAAAGATTTCAGTTTATTTGCCTATTTATGGAGAAGGAGTTTGCCATATCTTTCCTTAAATATATGATCCCAGTGGTTAAGAACCACTATTAAACAGAACAGAGTAAGCAGAGGTTGAAAGCAAGGTAAATATCTGTAGAATACTATTAACCATTCACTCATTTTACAAAGATTTATTGAAAGTATCTACTATGTGGCAATCGCCAGGTGCTATGAATCCAAAACTGGTAAAATAACTCTTGCTTTTAGAGAATTCACAGTGTGCCATAGTACTAGACATAGACATATAGACAAAAAAATTAGAATATAATGAGAATAATAAGCATATACAAAGTAAGAAAATTGTACCAGGCATGGTGGCACATGCCTGTAATCCCAGCAGCTTGGGAGGCTGAGGCAGAAGGATAACAAGTTCAAAGCC
The DNA here is from genome assembly GCA_004024805.1 of Geosciurus inauris. Taxonomy (NCBI): domain Eukaryota; kingdom Metazoa; phylum Chordata; class Mammalia; order Rodentia; family Sciuridae; genus Geosciurus; species Geosciurus inauris. The sequence goes on from PVHX01006388.1 coordinate 59,304, forward strand.
AGCCTCAACAACTTATCAAAGCCTGAAGCAACTCAGTGATACCCTGTCTCTACATAAAATACAAAAAAATGGCTGGGGATATGGCTCAGTGATTATGTTCCCCTGATTTCAAGGTAATAAAATCACATAGAAGAAAGAAGAGTAAACTTCTGCCTAGGAGTGGATCAAAAAGGAAGAAACAGAAAACATTGGACTGAGCGTGGTGGCGCATACCTGTAATCCCAGGACTGGGGAAGCTGAGGCAAGAGGATCATAAGTTTGAGGCCAACCTCAGCAGCTTAGTGAGGCCCAAAGCAACTTAGCAAGACCCTGTCTCAAAAAATTTTTAAAAAGGTCAGGAGTGTTGGGGATGTGGCTCAGTGATTAAGCACCTCTGGGTTCCGTCCCCATTACCAAAAAGAAAAAAGCTTGGTAATGAGAATCTGCATAAGCAAGAGCCAGACATAACTGCCTTATAGGGTTGCGTAGACATGGAAGGAAGGGACATGTGAACTGGATGTTAAAGCAGCAGTGCTTCATCTAGCAGAGGAAAAACTACCTGTGCCAGGTACCCATTCAGTGACTGAACCCTGATTCTAAATTAGAGTACCAGAAGTTTAGCAAAGTTTTCATGCAGATAGGTCTACAGTTAGGCTTAGAATTGCAGTGAAAACTCCAATATAAGGCTAATATATGCCGTTGAAACCTGTAGCTTTAATCTCCAGTGGCCTAAATCTTTAGTTAGCAGCCGGGCACAGTGGCTCAAGCCTGTAATCCCAGCACTTAGGGAGGCTGAGACAGGAGAATCACAAGTTCAAAGCCAGCCTCAGCAATGGCGAGGCACTAAGCACCTTAGTGAGACCCTGTCTCTACATAAAACAAAATAGGGCTGGGGATGTGGCTCAGTGGTTGAGTGCCCCTGAGTTCAATCCCCAGTACCAAAAAAAAATAGCAACTTCTAGAAAAACACCTGTCAGAGCCAAGTGGTAGGATAACATTCTATCAGTTGGATTTTGTTTCCCCCCAGTTAGGAGAAACTTCATTTTCTAGGCAAACTAGTAAGAGTCCATTTATTTTTCTCCTTCTCATTCCCCTCCAGTAATAAGAAAATGGATTTTTAATAAATGGATTTCTCATGGAAGCTAGTGGCACTTCAACAGGTGTACCTCAGTTTAAGCGAGAGATTTAAATTGTAAAGAATTTAAAGTGCACCGGTCGTGTTGGCACACACCTGTTGTAATCATAGCAGTTTGGGACATTGAGGCAGGAGGATCGAAAATTCAAAGCCAGCCTCAGCAACTTAGTGAGGCCGTAAGCAACTTAGCAACCCCTGGGTTCAATCTCCAGTACCAAAAATTAAAAAAAAAAGAAAAAAGAAGTAAAATTTGATTATTAGTCCTAAGTGCTGTAGGAGGAATTTGCTACTTAAAGAAATTCTCTGGGATCAACAAATATATTAAAAAATGTTCAACATCTCTAGTAGTTAGAGAAATGCAAATCAAAACTATTCTAAGATTTTATCTCATGCCAGTCTGAATGGCAATTATCAAGAATACAACAGGCACGGTGGCACATGCCTGTAATCCCAGCACTTTGGGAGGCTGAGACAGGAGAATCACAGGTTCAAAGCCAGCCTCAGCAACGGCAAGGCGCTAAGCAACTCAGTGAGACCCTGTCTCTACATAAAACAAAATAGGGCTGGGGATGTGGCTCAGTGGTCGAGTACCCCTGAGTTCAATCCCCAGTACAAAAAAAAAATACAAGCAACAATAAGAGTTGGTGAGGATGTTGGGGATAAGGCACACTCATACATTGCTGGTGGGACTGCAAATTGGTGCAACCAATCTGAAAAGCAGTATGGAGATTCCTTAGAAAACTTGGAATGGAACCACCATTTGACCTAGCTATTCCACTCCTTAGTGTATACCTTAAAGACTTAAAAACAGCATACTACAGTGATGCAGCCACTTCAATGTTTATAGCAGCACAATTCACAATTGCTAAACTATGGAAGCAACCTAGATGCCCCTCAATAGATGAATTGATAAAGAAACTGGTATGTATATACAATGGAATATTACTCAACATTAAAAGAGAATAAAATTATGGCATTTACAGATTAATGAATGGAATTGGAGAATATTATGCTAAGCAAAGTAAGCCAATCCCAAAAAACCAAAGGCCAAATGTTCTGTCTGATAAGTGGATGCTGATCCATATTGGGGGGTGGGGGATGGGTGGAAGAATGGCAGAATTTTGGGCAAAGGGGAGGAAAGGGTGAGGAGAGGGCATAAGGCAGGAACAATGGTAGAATGAGATGGACATCATTACCCTAGGTACATGTATGACTGCGCATATGTTGCAGTGCTACATCATGTACAACCAGGGAAATGAAAAGTTGTGCTGCATTTGTGTACAATGAATCAAAATGCAGTCCACTGTCATATATACCTAATTAAAATTAATTAAAAAATTCTCTGGAGCTAGGGTTGTAGCTCAATGGTAGAGCACTTGCCTAGCACATGTAAGGCACTGGATTCAGTACTAAGCACCACATAAAAATAAATAAATAAAATAAAGGTATTATGTCCATCTACAACTAAAAAAAAAAAATTTTTTTAATTCTCTCCCTTTTTTTTTTTTTTTTTAAATTTTTTGGGTACCAGGGATTGAACTCAGGGGCACTTGACCACTGAGCCACATCCCCAGCCCTATTTGTATTTTGCTTAATGACAGGGTCTCATTGAGTTGCTGAGTGCCTCACTTTTGCTGAGGCTGGCTTTGAATTCTCCATCCTCCTGTCTCAGCCTCCTGAGCCACTGGGATTACAGGCATGTGCCACCACACCTGGCCTCTGATATATTTTTGTAAACCAAATGATTACTTCCTGAATTAGCTTGTCAGAATTAAGATTTTTGTGTAACAAAACAGGTTATATACATACATTTCATATATGCATATTTCTTACCAAATTTTAGCCAATTTTTTTGTTACATGTTAATGACTTTTGTGAGGGAAAATGGAGCACATTGGTGACATTGTTTCTAATGAAAGAATTATTTTCCAGCTTCACATACTGTTTCAGCCCAAAGAGGCTGCTGTTAGCCAGGCATGATGGCTTACTGCTGTAATCCCAGTGGCTCAGGAGACTGAGGCAGGAGGATGGCGGAGTTCAAAGCCATCCTCAGCAAAAGCAAGGTGCTAAATAACTCAGTGAGACCCTGTCTCTAAATAAAGTACAAAATAGGGCTGGAGATATGGTTTAGTGCTTGAATTTAAAAAAATTTTTTTTTCAAAGAATATGCTCAAATCTTAGTTCTCACCCTCATAGTGTAGGACATTGTAAATCCTTATGCTAACAGGCCAGACATAGCCAAAAATACATTCTTCAGACTTGGAAACTACTAGAATATCTTGATTTTTCTTGATTTATCCATGAAATAGAAAATATGATGAATGAAATAAGCACTATAGATGTAAAGTTCACTGCTTATAATAATAAAATAGCCAGTACTTATTCAGCATATACTATTGGTTTATTTACCAAATATTTATTGGGCTGCCCAGAACAGTTCCAGGTGCTGGGATCCAGCTATGAACAAAACAGACAAAAATCCCTGTCTCCTGGAGCTTCCATTCTAGTGGCTCTGTTCTGGGTATTTTTATCTTATTTAATTCTAGTATTTCCATCTTTGAAGGAAGAAACTGAAGCTCAGAGATTAACCATCATACTACACCTATTAAGTGGTAGAGCCAGGATTCAACTTCAGTCAATCTGGCTCCAGAGTCTGTTCTCTTAACCACAAAAGCTGGGACCTTTGTCACACGGTCAGTTTGTTTGTAATTGTCCAAATGAGAAAGCAATTCAGAAGTAATTTATTTTGGAACTGTGAAAACTTAGAATAAAATAGAATAGAATAGAGCAAAGACCTTATTCAGAAGCTAACAGTTTGAGAGCTTTTTTTTTTTTTTTTTTTTTTTTTTTTAGTTAAGTGTATGTTAAGACTGGCCTTCGCTTTTTATCTGTAAAGACAACAAATGGAATATTTTTCTGTTTATATAACAGCCAGAAATAGGAACCAGATGTCTTTTGATTCCCAGTTGCTAACTAACACTTCCTCTTATTAAATAAAACAGTACTACATAAAATAGTGGGAAGTAGTATATCATGTTGGTTAAAATAGCATGGTTTTTTTTTTTAAGATTTTTTTAAACCTTTATTTTATTTATTTATGTATATTGTACGCAGTGCTGAGGATTGAACCCAGTGCCTCAAGCGTGCGAGGCAAGCGCTCTACTGCTGAGCCACAACCCCAGCCCCTAGCATGGGTTTTACAATCACAATTGAGTATAGTCTTGGCTGTGTAACATGCATTACCAACCTCATATTTCCTCCTATAAAATGTAGATGGTATTACTTCTAGTACATAGAACTGTTCTGAGCATTAAATGAGAAAGCCAGTGGCTGATACATAGAGAAATCTTTGTGAAAGTGAAAATTCATAAAAGAGAAACTATTTTTCTCCATAGTGAAGCATTAACATTGAAGCCTCCCCTACCCCCACCAAAATTTAGCTATTTCTCTGCAATTCTAATTTATTTGGCTTCAGTAAAAGCAAGAAGCTCTGCCTGTAATTGAAAAACCCATCTTTATATTGTTGTATCTAATTTAAACCTAGAAACCAGGCATGGTGGCAGCAAGCCTGTAATCCCAGCTACCCAGAAGGCTGAGGCAGAAGGATTGCAAATACATAGCCAGCCTCGGCAACTTAGTGAGACCCTCACATAAAATAAAAGGCCCTGGGAATGTAGGTCAGTGGTAGAGTGCTTGCCAACATGTGTGAGGCCTTGGGTTCCATCCCCAGTAAAATAAATAAACAGTGGTAGTTTAAACCTAGAATGTATCAAGAGTCTAGCATGCATCTACTTTAAACTATTTGCCAATCATTCCTTTAACAGCAACAAACACTGACTAAATCATGGACACCCTCTGCATCCTCCCCTGTTTTTAATTCAACAATATCCTGGAATAGTTTGACCTCCCAAATATTTCTCTAGTACACCTATTTTTTTTTTTTTTTTTTTTTTTTGAGGTGGGTGTAATGGGAACTTAACTACATCCTTACCCTTTTTTATTTTTTATTTTGAGACAGGGTCTCACTAAGTTGCTAAGGCTGGCTTTGAACTTGTGATCCTTCTGCCTCAGTCTCTCAAGTACCTGGGATTAAAGGCATGTGCCACTGCACCCAGAGTACATCTGTTCTTTATCACCACTGCCACAACTATAGTCTGAATGCTGTAATCTTTTGCATGTTATACCAGAATAACATCTAATTGATCTTCTAGCTCTTAGCCATTCTAAGTTCTAAGATATTCTACCTTTGGTAGCCAGGTTTGGGGTTTTTTTTTGTTTTTTGTTTTTATGTTTTGTTTTGCTGATACCAGGGATTGAACACAGGGGCGCTTAACCACTGAGCCACACCCCAGCCCTTTTTTGTATTCTATTTAGAGACAGTCTCACTGAAATGCTTAGGGCCTCATAAAGTTTCTGAGGCTGGCTTTGAACTTGAGATCCTCCTGCCTCAGCCTCCCAGGTTGCTGGGATTACAGGCATGCATCACCATCCCTGGCATAAGGATAATCTTTATAAAATATTAAAATTCTCATATTACTAGCCTGCTTGAAACCTTTTAATGATTTCCATTTTCTCTTAAAGTAAAACCCAATCTTCTTATGTCCTCCTGTGATCTTGCCCTTACTTACTTCTCCATCTTCATGTGTTATCATTTTTCCATTCCCTCATTCATTCTACTACACTAGCCTTCTATCATTTCCTCAAGCTGCAAGTTCTTTTTTCTCTAGGATAGTGCTATTCAATAGCACATTCTATAAAAATGGAAATGATCTGTCTTATTTAACAGCCACTAGCCATATATTGTTGTTAGACACTTGAAATGTGGTCAGTGCAACTGAGATGCTGAAGTTTTAATTTTAGTTAATTTAAATGTAAAATACCCACGCCTGTCTAGTAGCTACCATATTGGACAGTGCTGCCAAACTGGTACTTTTGGATGTGCAATTCTCTCTTCCTTAGAGTATTTTCCTCCTTGCCTATGTGCTACTCATCCATCAGATTTCAATTTATTGCTTCTCCAGGGAGGCCTTCCTTGACCCATAAATGTAAATTAGGAAATCACATGCTCTTCTCTTTTACTACCAGTACCTTTCCTATATGGTACGTATTACCAAATTGTTCAGTTTTCTAGTTAACAGTTGCCTTTCCACTTAAGAGCAAGTATCATATCTGATTTGTTCACTGTTACATAGTCAGTTTCAGGACAATGTCTGGCACTTAGTTAGGGGTTCAATAAATCCATTAAATGAATGAACTTTCTGAAACATTTTCTGCACTTCCAGAATACCACAGTTCTTTTTTTTTTTTTTTAAATGTTTATTTTTTTAGTTGTAGGTGACAGAATATCTTTATTTTACTTTTATGTGGTGCTGAGGATCGAACCCAGTGCCTTATGCGTGCTAGGCGAGCACGCTACCACTGCGCCATAATCCCAACCCCAGAATACCACAGTTCTTGAGAAAAGCTCATGGGTAATTTTTTATCTAGGCCCAGTGATGCTCTTAAAGGTATCTCTCAGAACATATCCAGCTGGGCGTGGTGGCGCAAACCTGTAATCTCAGCACTTAGGGAGGCTGAAACGGGAGAATCGCAAGTTCAAAGCCAGCCTCAGCAACGGCAAGGCGCTAAGCAACTCAGTGAGACCCTGTCTCTACATAGAACACAAAATAGGGCTGGGGGTGTGGCTCAGTGGTCGAGTGCCCCTGAGTTCAATCCCCAGTACTAAAAAAAAAAAAAAAAAAGAACATAACCTAGAGGCTGGTGGTAAGGACACAGGGACCTATACTTAGGTGTCTGTCTTTGGGAAGTCCTAGGTGTTGTTACACCTAGTGTTCTGGTTGTATAACATATAGGCTTTTTTTTTTTTTTTTTTAATTTTTTTGGTAGATGGACACAATGTCTTTATTTTATTGCTTTGTATGTGGTGCTGAGGATCGAACCCAGGGCCTCCTGCATGCGAGGCAAGCGCTCTACCGCTGAGCTACAATCCCAGCCCTAACATATAGTCTTTTTAATGGGTGTCTTACCTTACCCGGTTTGTTATATACAAACCTAGACCTAAGTTTCCCAAATGATTAATTATATATATTATATCAAATAACATAATGCCTAGTACTTAATAGTTGCTCAAATGCTAAGTGACAGTGCTTTGAAAACTGTAGCATTCCAGATGATGACAATAGAAGCTCCTGCTTCAAAGCTTATGGGAATGATTTGGAGGATAAGCCTGGAAATCATTAGACCGCAATTATGAATAAGTTATTTCAAGAGCCAGTTTTGATTTGGGCAACAGATTCTCCCACCCACTTTCCCTAAGGTTGCAGAAGTAACCAGGCAAAAATTCAGGAATGGGGGCTGGAGCTGTGGCTCAGTGGTAGAGCGCTTGCCTAGCATGCATGAGGCACTGGGTTTGATCCTCAGCACCACATATAAATAATAAATGAATAAAATAAAGATCCATGAACAACTGAAATATTAAAAAAAAAAATTCAGAGCCGGGCACGGTGGCTCAAGCCTGTAATCCCAGCACTCAGGGAGGCTGAGACAGGAGAATCGTGAGTTCAAAGCCAGCCTCAGCAACGGCGAGGTGCTAAGCAACTCAGTGAGACCCTGTCTCTACATAAAACACAAAAAATAGGGCTGGGGATGTGGCTCAGTGGTCAAGTACCCCTGAGTTCAATCCCCAGTACCAAAAAAAAAAAAATTCAGGAATGGGAAAAATTCTGAAGAGCAACATGTGACCAATTAGTAATTGGGTACCAGCTTATTGTTGTTGTTTAATCAAAGTTAACTGTGTAAAATCTTTGCTTAAAAAGATTGTTTCCAAAGAAATAGTTTCCAAAAGATTGTTTACTAGCTATTTCTGGAAGATGGGAAGTAATGGTGTTGAGCAACGGGGAGCAGAAAGGTTACTTTTTGAGATTGTGAGCAAATCAGAAAAGCAAGAAATCCATGATGTGTAATTGTACATTTACAGGTAGATTCTGAAGAGCCAGTTTTCGAAGCTGTCATCAATTGGGTGAAGCATGCCAAGAAAGAGCGAGAAGAATCTTTGCCTGACCTGCTACAATATGTGCGGATGCCCCTGCTGACCCCCAGGTACATTACAGATGTAATAGATGCTGAGGTAAGTCTTGCAAGACACTCTGAATCCAAAACATTGACTAGCTCCTATAGCTTAGTATTGTGTACTTAAAATTGATCATTTGGTGCATTTGGAGTCTTTTGGTTTGCCTCTCCAGGAACACCAGAGAAGATAGTTCTAGATACTTCTCAGGCACATTTCTAAGGAAAGTATAAGTCAAACTTCTGACACTAGTGAAAATCTGTGATTTAATTTTGTGTTTTGTTGTTTTTCTTTTGGTTGTTGTTGTTTTACATAACCCTGAGGATTTTACTTAAGTAACATCAGATGATAAACTTTGTACCCTTCCCTATTTTACACAGATTGTTACAGATTACCCTGAAAAGAAGGGCAGATATGCTTGCTTAGCAAGCCTCTTTATTTTTGTCCTCTAGGGAAACCAGCTGGAATGTAGTTTGAATTATTTTATTTTCTTCTTTTTTTCTTCTTTTTTTGGTATTGGGGATTGAACCCAGTGGTGCTTTACCACTGAGCTACACCTCCAGCCCTTCTTTTAGTTCTTATTTTGAGACAGGATCTTGCTAAGTTGCTTAAGTCCTCACTGAGGTGCTAAGGCTGGCTTTGAACTTTTTTTTTCATTGTAGAGGAACACAATACCTTTATTTATTTTATGTGGTGCTAAGGATTGAACCCAGTGCCTCACACATGCGAGGCAAGTGCTCAACCGCTAAGCCACAACCTCAGCCCTAGCTTTGAACTTTTGATCCTTCTGTCTCAGCCTCCCAAGTTGCTGTGATTACAGGTGTGCACTATCGTGCCCAGCTGATGCATTTTACTATCAACTTTGGTCACATGTTGATTACTTGAAGTGTTTCCTCAACTTAAGAGTTTTGTATAGTATGTTTTTAAAAGTTTTATCATACATACCACCTGTTAACCTGGACTGTACTTTGGAAGAACACTGATTTATAACATACAGACCCGGGTCAGCAAATGAGTTCCTTTTGTGGGCCTAGCCCTGGATCATTGTGGGAGTTAACTACAAAAACATTTTCTTTTTTACAAACCATGCACATACCCTTTGTATCTCTCTCTTTTTTTTGCCCCTCCTAGTACTGGGGATTGAACCCAGGCTACCCTACCACTGAGCTACATGCCCAGCCCATTTATGTATTTAATTATTTTGGTGACAGGGATTGAACCCAGGCACCACTGTGGCTTTACCACTGAGCCATATGCAAAGCCCTTTTTATTTTTTATTTTGAGATAGAGTCTGTCTAAGTTGGTGGGCCTCACAAAGTTGCTGAGGCTGACCTTAAACTTGTAATTCTCCTGTCTCAGCCTCCCAAGCCACTGGGATTACAGGCATGTGCCACCACACCCAGCAGTCCTTTTATTTATTTATTTTATTTTTATTTTTTTATTTTATTTTTTTGGTACTGGGGATTGAACTCAGGGGCACTCGACCACTGAGCCACATCCCCAGCCCTATTTTGTGTTTTACGTGGAAACAGGGTCTCATTGAGTTGCTTAGTGCCTCGCCATTTGCTGAGGCTGGCTTTGAACTCGTGATTCTCCTGTCTCAGACTCCCAAAGTGCTGGGATTACAGGCATGTGCCACCACGCCCAGCTCCTTTTATTTTTTGAGACAGAGTCTTGCTAAATTCCCCAGGCTGGCCTCAAATGTGCAATCCTCCTGCCTCGGCCCCCTGAGTAGATGGGATTACAGTTGTGTACCACTGTACCTGGTCCCTTGTGTCCAGTTCTTTACATTGTAGATAGATGCATTAACTCTGGAGTCAAAATCAAGGGGCTAAAATCCCAAATCCAGTACTTCCTATGTGAGCTTTAGACAGATTGCTTAGTGTATTTGTGCTTTAGCTTTTTTGTCTGTAAAACAAAATAATGGTACCAACATCATAGGTGGTTGTATTAAGTAAGTAAATGCTTTTAGAACTGTCTTTGCTACTATTAGTTATTTTCCTTTCCAATTCATACTAAAACCTTCTTGAGCCAGGTTAATTGATGCTATTTAATTAGAGCTTGTATCAGTCAGGGTCCCCACACGAAACAGATAGTGTGCTCAAAATAGTATAATTTAAGGAGGGTTTATAGAAGAGCTGTTTACAAAGGTGTTAGTTTAGGGAAACAACAAAAGACAATGAAATAACATGGCTCTTGTACAGCCAAGGTGTTAACAATCCTTAAGCCTAAAAGGCCAAGGTACAGGAGTGATTACGAGACTCTGAAAGCAAAGAGAGTCATGTAGAGTTACTGTTCTGAGAGAAACATTTTTTTAAATTATTTTTTTAGTTGTAGATGGACACAATGTCTTTATTTTCTTTATTGTTTTTATGTGGTGCTAAGGATCAAACCCAGTCCCTCACACATGCCAGGCAAGCGCTCTGCCACTGAGCCACAACCCCAGCCCTGTCTTGAAAGAAACTTTAACCTTTGGTTGGGACAATTCCAACCAAAAGCCAGAGGTCGTGGAACCTTATTGACATAGTTCATACAAGCCAATCTTCTGAGCCAGAGAGCAGAGTGGAGGAAGATACAGAGAATCTGGGGAGTCAAATGCCAGTACAGAGCTCTTTGGAAATAGACATGGACATAGTGACAGTGCCCATGTGAACCTTGGGGAAATTATTTCAGACAAGATGTATTTCTCCCTCTCATCCCAGCAAATGACAGAAGCCTTTGGTTTTTCCTTAAATTCTTACTATTATGCATTTGTATTTTACATAATCTCTGGAAGGATATACAAACTAATAAAAGTAATTGCACATAAGTGCCAAGGTAGATGGGGACTACTTCTCAATATATCTTTGTGTATCATTGATAAGGGAGTGTGGGTGTTGGAGACTGAGCACAGGGCCTTGAGCATGCTAAGCATATACTCTACCATTGAAATAATAACCCCAGCTCCCTCTCATTCAATTTTTGATCCATATAATAAATTATCTTTTTAAAATAAATAAATTTTTAAAAATTATTTCTGGAAACCTGCAGCATAGTTACTACTAGCAATCCTCCTGAAATCACAAACCTTTGAAACTGATTTTCTGTATTAAATTCATTCTTTATATGCATCATTTTACTCTTCACAGTATTAGAAATGGCCTATGTGGCTCACTGTGCTTTCTGCCGTATTTCAGCCTTTCATCCGCTGTAGTTTACAGTGCAGAGACCTAGTTGACGAAGCAAAGAAGTTTCATCTGAGGCCTGAACTTCGGAGTCAGATGCAGGGACCCAGGACAAGAGCTCGTCTAGGTAAGCTGGTATCTTGACTGAATGAAGGGATCTCCCTCAATTACTTCTCTCACATGGCATAATATAATTGAAAAGGCATTCTATAAGTAGTACAAAGACTTTGTTTTAGACCTGCTTTTAATCTTTTATTTTGTCATCTCAGGCAAGTGACTACCATTCTAAGCTTCCTTTCCTAGGAACCAAGAATATCTTTCCTATATATTTCACATAACTATTTGGAAATTAAATGAGATAAAGTATAAAAGCACTTTATAAATTGTGAAGTATTATGTAACATGTTACACTTTTCTTTGAGTATTTTTAGATTCTGTGAGAGACTGTTTTGGATGTCATGTGGTAAGTGGTAATGCTCTCTCCCACTTCTCCCCTTGCCCTTAACATGGTTCTTTTTTCTACTCTAGAATGATGAAAGGAAAGAAAAGTAGCCCAATATAGTAAAATATACTGGAATATTAGCAGTGACATGCGTAAGTTAGGAGCCTGACCCTGGAGCCAGTCTTGTGGTTGTAGATCCCAGATCACCACTTACTAGATATATTAACTTGGGTAGGAAACAACTTCTCTATGCTTCAGTTGCCTCATTTGTAAAATAGGAATCATCATAACCCCTACCTCCAAAGCTGTTACAAAGAAAGTAATTTATGTGAACGCTTAGCACAGTTCTTGTTAGCTATTATTTTAGTAAACAAATCTAGTAAATTTAGTAAACAAATCCCAGCCCCATCAATTGCTATCATGGTTGAACATGATAGCAGTTTAACTGAGCCTATCTTTCTGCCTCTAAAATGAGGGTTATTTTCTTACCTCATGGGGTCATTGGGATTAATTGAGATAATGCTGATAAGATTCCTAATAGCTGGCACAGAGTAAGTGTGCAGATATTTCTTCTCTTCCCATTGCCTGTTGTCTCTAGTTCACTGTCCCAAGACTCTAGCTATAATGTGTAAAAGTATTTTATAAGTTATGAATTACTCTGTATATATGAAGTGATATTTTTATTGTTTCCTCTCACTGTGTAATCATTCATGCTAGGAAGATAACTGATAACTAAGCTGGTCACTGATAGATTTATAGAGAATAGTGTTTCTCTTTTTTTAATATCGTAAGTAGTATATATTCAAAGTATAAATTTTATTTGTTTATTTGTTGGTGCTGAGGATCAAATCCATGCTCTACCACCGAGCCACATCCCCAGGCCTAGGTATAAATTTTAAAAATATAGAGAAGCAAAAAATAAAAATCATCCATAACCTCACCACCTAAAGATACTGCATTTTTAAAAAAAGGAACTCTCAGACAAGGCATTATAGATGGTACTGTTCTGATAATTCCTGCTGAATGACAAAATGTGATCTGTATGTCATAATATGTACAGAAGAACTAAATGTGGAAAACTATAAAAATATTAGAAGTTATAGAAAAATATTTGTTTAATTTCTGGATGGAAGCTTTATCTTTTTAAATTGTGAAATTAATGTAAAATTCATCATTATAACTTATTTTTTTTTTGGTACCAGGGATTGACCTAGGGGGTACACGACCACTGAGCCACATCCCCAGCCCTATTTTGTGTTTTATGTAGAGACAGGGTCTCACTGAGACTGGCTTTGAACTCCAGACTCTCCTGTCTCAGCCTCCCAAAGTGCTGTTATTACAGACATTGGCCACCACACCCGGCTAACTTTTTTTTTTGTACCAAGGATTGAACCCAGTGGCACTTAACTACTGAGCCACGTCCCTAGCCCTTTTTTTTAAATATTTTTTTTTAGTTGTAGATGAACACAATATCTTTATTTTTATTTATTTTATGTGGTGCTGAGGATCGAACCCAGTGCCTCATGCACTGAGCCACAATCCCAGTCCCCTTTGTATTTTTAAATTTTGAAACAGGTTCTCACTAAGTTGCTTAGGGCCTTGCTAAATTGCTGAGGCTGGCCTCAACTTGCAATCCTTCTGCTTTAGCCTCCTGAGTCACTGAGATTAGAGGTGTACACTACTGCACCTGGCCATTATAACCATTTTTAAGTATACAAATGAATAGTATTAAACACATTTACATTTTTGTATAACCAATCACTAGATCTCTTTTTACATGGCAAAACTGAAACTCTGTACCCATTAAACAACTCCCAATTCCCCTTTCTGTTCCTGGGTAGGAACCTTTCTAGCCAAGACAGAAAAACAGATTGCCTCAAGGTTACTTAACTACATCAGGTTTTTTTTTTTTAAATGGCAAAAACAAAGAGATGAACTGGAAAAATACATATCCTATATGTATGGTTAATATTTCTAATATGAAAAGAACCCACATAAATCAACAAGAAAATAATAATAGAAGATCAGCAAAAATGCTGCATAGTAGCACACAGAAGAGAAAATAAAAGTGACCTATGAAAATTTAAAAATATACTTCGTGCTGGGCATGGTGACACCTACCTATAAAATCTCAGTTACTCGGGAGGCTTTGTCTTAAAATAAAAGGTAGAAAGGCTTGGGGATGTAGTTCAGTGATAGAAATCCCATGGTTCAATCCCAGGTACTGCAAAAAATAAAAATATACTTTACTTGAAGGTTTAGAAATGAATATTAAACAAGTTATTTATTTGAATTTAAAATGTGTAAAACCTGAAATGTACACTTCTATAATTTTATAAATGTCCCACTTCTAGGAATTTGTACTCTACAAATAAATACTAATATGTAAGAATATACGTAAGAATGCTTACTATAAGTTGCTAATGTTGCCAGGAAAAAAGGGATACAACCTGATTTCCATCTGAAGGGGAATAAATGATTGATTAGATTATAGTACAGCTCTACTGGCTAATATTTTGAAACTGTTAAGTCATTCATACATAACTGGGTAGACTGGACATAATAAATAGAAAAATATCTTCATAAAAACCAGGCACAAACTCTTATATGAGTATAATGTGTGCATGAGCATAAATAGAAGTGTACAGAATCTACACTAAACCTTTAAGATTACCCCCATGCACTGGGATAGCAAGGGGATAATAACAATTCATGTTTTATTTATATACCTCTGTGTTATTACTGTTAGTGTGTAGTTACTTTTGTTGTTTAAAAAATAACAAACAGACTGGGGATATAACTCAGTGGTACAGCACTTACCAGTAGTCTCAGCACTTTGGGAGGCTGAGACAGGAGAGTTCAAAGCCAGCTTCAGTAACAGTAAGGTATTAAGCAACTCAGTGAGACCCTGTCTCTAGATAAAACAAAATAGGGCTGGGGATGTGGCTCAGTGGTCAAGTCCCCCTGAGTTCAATCCTCAGTACCAATAAATAAATAGAAATAAACTATTTTTAAAAATACCATTGAAGCCAGATGTGGTGGCTCACGCCTATAATCCCAGCACTTTGGGAGGCTGAGAGAGGAGAATCATGAGTTCAAAGCCAGCTTCAGGAACGGCAGGGTGCTAAGCAACTCAGTGAGACCCTGTCTCTACATAAAACACAAAACAGGGCTGGAGTTGTGACTCAGTGATCAAGTGCCCCTGAGTTCATTCCCTAGTACCCAAAAAAAAAATACCATTGAGTGGGCTGTGGTTGTGGCTCAGTGGTAGAGCACTTGCCTAGGACTTGTGAGGCACTGGGTTTGGTCCTCATCACCACACGAAAATAAATTAAATGGTATTGTGTCCATCTACAACTAAAAAAAAAACAAAAACAAAACAAAACCATGTGAGCCGAATGATGTAGTGGAAAGAGGCTGGCACTAGAAGATAAAACATTTGCTTATGTTGATTTCTAGGCCCATTTGTGTCGGTCACTCTCGTAACTTGATGTTTAGGTTAAGTCCTTTACCTTTCTCCGAATTGCCAGTTTTTCATTCATAGAAGAATTAGCTTCAGTTGCTAATGCTTTCCAGTACTGATGTTTCTTTTTTGCATAATAACACTAATCACTTAATAAGTTGAACTAAAACCAATGAAAAATTTTCTGAGACAGCAAACCCAAAAGATTCTTTAAAGGTACGTTTCCTACATTTTTCTGAATATTTAGCAGAAGGAGCTCCTTCTGGTTAGAGAACTTGCTTGTTGCCATATTCTTGAGGTTGTTTTTCAGATGTTCTAGAAGGAAATGCTGAAGTTATTTTCTTTATTTTTGGTATTAGAAATTGAACCAGGAGTACTCTACCACTGAGCTAAGTCCCCAGCCATCTTTTCTTTTCTTTTCTTTTTTTTTGAGACGTGTGGCTAAATTGCTTAGAGCTTCGCTAGGTTGCTGAGGCTGGCCGCAAATTGGCAATCCTCCTGCCTCAGCCTCCCAAGTCTCTGGGATTACAGGTGTGCACCACCACACCTAGCCTGAAGTAGTTTCCACCAAATTCTTAACATCTTCTTGTTAGTGGCTTCGAAAGGAGATTTCTCCTATCATAACCTCCTCTACCCTTCTCTATTGTCAGAGGTTGCTAAACCATTACCAGGATAATGACTCTTCCATATATTGATAAACTAAATTTACAGCCAAGTGAAAGTAGCATACCAAATAAGGAATTTTATTTTAACCCTACTCTTTGTCACGTAAGATCATGGAAATTGCTGTCCTCATGTATGTTTATCTCCTTTTCTAAACTAAAGCTGGTAGATCGCTCACCTAGCACATGTGAGGCACTGAGTTCAATCCTCAGCACTACATAAAAAGTAATTGTGTCCCTATATAACTAAAAAGATGAATACAAATGAAAATGTAAGTCTCGGGATGGGATTGTGGCTCAGTGGTAGAGTGCTTGCCTTGCATGCGTGAGGCACTGGGTTCGATCCTCAGCACCACATAAAAATAAAGATATTTGTGACCATCTACAACTAAAACAAATATTTAAAAAATAAATAAAAAAATAATAAAAAAAAGATATTGTGTCAACCTACAACTAAAAAATATTTGAAAAAAAAAAAGAAAAGAAAATGTAAGTCTCTCGACCCTGTTATGTTCATAGTCCTGCAGTCTGTCTCCTCTTGCTCTAGCAACACACCATAGCTCGCGCACACTTCTCCCACTCTCCCCAAAATAAAGACCATGTCACTGCCAGGATGCCTCAGTTTTATAATGTGCTTTTTCCCCCCACATTGTTCTTGTCAGATGTCCTAGACAAACTTTTCTCATCCAAAAAAATCAACCTTAAAAGTATTGTCTTCAAAGTGATCACATAAAAAGCAAAGAGAGATCAGTAAAAGAGGAGAGGGACTGTGAGGGGAGAAGGCTGGGAAACTGTCCATCAAGTGGCACATGCTTATAATCCCAGCAACTCAGGTTGTCAGGATGCTGAGAGAGGAGGATCGCAAGTTTTGAGGCCAGCCTCAGTGTCTTAGTGAGACTGTCATCATTTTTGAGACCCTGTCTCAAAAAATAAAAAGGAAGGCTGGGGATGTGGCTCAGTGATAAAGCACCCCGAGTTCCATCTAACAACAGCAACAAAAAAGGCACTACGTTTATTGGCAAAAAACAGCAGACTTCTTTCAGTTGACTCTTTCACTAACTGTTAACACATTAGTCCAATTGTTTTGCAGTATTGGTCCCCAGCTTAGGATGCAAAGAAATTAAACCCTTAGAAGTTCATTCAGAGAAGACTTTTAGGCACAGAGCAAATAACAAAGGAAAACGTATTGGACTAAATAAAAACTCATATACAAAATTTTAGGGAAAATAGGTTTGGCACAACCATAGTAAAGGGTTAAAACCATTTGCATATAAAGAATTCATAAAATACATGAGAGAAGCATTAAAGACTTGACCATACAGTTCAGAAAAGGACAAGTGTAATTGACTACTAAATATAAAGGAAGAAAGTTAAACCTAATTAATAATAGTCTTATTAATAAAATAATAATGAAAAGTTACTTTCCTACCAACTTAGATATTACAAAACAATATTCAGTGCTACAGAGAATAGAATGAGTTGGCATCTTTTTTTTTTTTTTTTTTTGGTACTGGGGATTGAACTCAGGGGCACTCGACCACTGAGCCACATCCCCAGCTCTATTTTGTGTTTTATTTAGAGACAGGGTCTCACTGAGTTGCTTAGCGCCTCACCGTTGCTGAGGCTGGCTTTGAACTCGCGATTCTCCTGTCTCAGCCTCCCTAAGTGCTGGGATTACAGGCTTGAGCCACTGCGCCCGGCGAGTTGGCATCTTTATAGTGTTGGCTGGAGTACAAATTGGTATAGCCTCAAAAAGTCCTCTTATATCAGAAGTTTTTTTCAAGTTCATATTTTTCACTCCAGCAATCCTTTAATTTTTTTGTTAAGAAAATTACCAGGACCTGAGGATGTAGCTTAGTGGTAGAGTATATGCTTAGCATGTGTGAAGCCTTAGATTCAATCCCTAGCACCAAAACACAAAACAAAATAACCAGGAAAAATTTCATTTCCAAGGATATTTATTACAGGGTTATATGTGATTATAAACCCTGAAATGCCTTAAGAATATTATAACTACGTATTGAAATATTTTGTTAATTTCTTTGGAAAGTAAAATAAAAACTGGTCCCATTTATGTTTTATAAATATGTAGAAGCTGGGCACAGTGGCGCACACCTGTATTCCGAGCACTTTGGGAGGCTGAGACAGGAGAATTGCAACTTCAAAGCCAGCCCTCAGCAACAGCGAGGTGCTAAGCAACTCAATGAGACTCTGTCTCTAAATAAAACACACACAAAATAGGGCTGGGGATGTGGCTCAGCAATCCAGTACCCCTCAATTCAATCCCCAGTACCAAAAAAAAAAAATGTAGAAACACATCTAGAAGGAAATAATATTACCTTTTGATGTGTCTTTGTACTGTGGAATTATGGGTAATTTTTCATAATATAAAATATTTCATCATATGAAACACGCATGTTTGTTTTCCAAGTTTTTAGTGAAAATGTATTATATATACTGTATTAATAATTAGAAAAATAATTTTTACATCTTTTTTTTTAATATTTTTTTAGTTGTAGATGGACACAATGTCTTTATTTTATTGCTTTGTATGGTGCTGAGGATCGAACCCAGGGCCTCACGCATGCGAGGCAAGCGCTCTACCACTGAGCTACAACCCCAGCCCAATTTTTACATCTTTTTAATGAGAGCAATGATTATGTGAAAGGGGAGAATGCCTCTGCTAGTGCTTGAGTTGCTTTTAAGTTTTCTTAAAGAAAATCATAGCTAGGAGGAGAGGCACGTGCCAGTATCCCAGTGACTCAGGAAGCTGAGACAGGAGGATCCCAAGTTGCAGGCCATCCTGGGAAATTTAGTAAGAATGTCTCGAAAATAAAATGAAAAGGACTGGGAATGTAACTCAGTGGTAGAGCACCCCTGGGTTCAATCCCCAGTACTTCAGGAAAATAAAAGAAATAAGAAAAAAATTACTTTATTAGTAGTCTCTCAAAACACAGGATGAAGTCTTCCATATCAAAGAAGTTTGGGATTAGTGACCCTGGGGTCCAGCCCCCTACAGCCATAAAATCCCTAAATGACTCATACTGACACTTCTGTCCAAGTTCTGCTGTAGACATAGAGTTACCAGAATGTTTACTGAGAAACCTTCAGTTAACTAGAAGTACTGTTAGTTTTGTTTTGTAACATAATACATTTCCTCTCTGCTTCTGTGTCCCAACCTTCAAAAGCTTCCTGAATAAAATCATATAAAGACAGTTTTCTAAATTTAGGAATTACATAAAGCAACAAAAATAACAGTTGAAAAATCAGTGGAAAACTTTAAAATTTGCCAAGTGCAGGAAGTACTTCTCAGTTTTTGTAGCCATTTTCATTCCCTTCTACCTGTAGATGCCGTCACCGAGTGTCACATTCACCTATAAGAGGAAATGTGTTTGGCTGGAACAAGCACTCTTCCATTCTCTGTTCAGGTCAGGAAGGGAAGAGGTAGGGTAAGAAGGGCAGATAGGTAGGGGAGATAGTGCTGCCATGGAAGACACAAAGAACTTAGGGTTCTGGCCTCTTCCAGCTTGAAACTTTTAGGCACATAAAAGTAGAATAATATTAAAGGAAACTGCATTCAGATGCTTTGTTTTTCTAAGGAGCTGCCTACTGAAACCTTCTTGTTGACTCATTTTGGAGAAGAGTCCGCTTTATTTAGCAAGTATACAAGACAGGTGCCCTCTTAAAAGATAAGGTTAACTCTAGGGTTTATGTATGGGTGTGTGGGTATGTGTGTTAAGAAAAATCGCAGGTAACTGAAGAAGGAAAAAAAGAGACATGTCAAACTTTTATTTAAAAAAAAAAAGATCTAATGATTTGCCATACCCATCACCCAATTTCAACAATTAATAATTCATGGCTTATCTATTTTAAAGCAAATTCCAAACGAGATATAATTCTATGCCAATATATTATACTTTAGCATGTATCCCTAAAAGACAAGGAACCTTTTTTTAAAAAACACATCCAAATTATCAGTCTAGGGGCTGGGGCTGTAGCTCAGTGGTAGAGCACTTGCCTAGCATGCATGAGGCACTGGGTTTGATCCTCAGCACCATATATAAATACAAAATAAATAAAATAAAGATCCAACAACTAGAAAAAAAATTTTTTTTTAAATTATCAGTCTAAAAAACACATATGGTTTCTTATTATCAGCTGTCAAGTACGTGTTTGCTTAATTTGGTTTTCCCATAATTAGTTGTTGGTTTAAGGGCTTTTGTTTTTTCGTTTGGGTGCTGTGGATTGAACCCAGGGGCATTTTACTACTGAACTATGTCCCTAGCCCTTTTCAGTTTTTATTTTGAGAAAGGTTCTCACTAAATTACTTAGAGCCTGGCTAAGTTGGCTGAGGCTGACATCCAGCTTGGCCTCTAAGTTGTGATCCTCCTGCTTCAACTTCCTGAATAGCTGGGATTATAGGTGTGCACCACTATGACCAGCTATTGCCTATTTTTGAACACTGAAATTGTTCAAATCAGGATCAGATGAAGTCCATACATTGCATTGGTTTCCTATGTCTCTTTAGGTCTTTCATCCATAGATTTCTTCCCCCTCTGTTTTGTTTTTTCCTTTATTTGTCGACAAAGCCAGGCTGTTTGACAGGTAGAATTTCCCTCATTCTGGATTTGTTGATTACATCCTTATAGATCATTTAACCTGTTCTTTTCTCCCCTGTATTTTGCATAGACTGGTTATTATACTACAGGCTTGATAAGATTTAGGTTCAGTATCTTGGAAAACTTACTTCACAGGTGGTAGTGGTTTTTTTGTTGTGGGTCCCCCTCCCCCCCCCCCATTCATCAGTAACATCAGGAAGAACACAGCATCTGATGATAATATATTAGCTTTTCACCTAATTACTGTAGCAGCCATTGATGATTATCAAATCCATAATTTCATTAGGGGTTTATGTGTGTTTCTTGTTAGTTTCAAGGTGTGCTACATTTGCTCTTTCAAGTTCAGGTTACTTATAAGATCCACTTGGTCTCCTGAATGCCTTCCTAGTTATTGTCCAAAGCTCCACCAAACTATTCTCTCCCAAGAATTCTAGTAGAGCAGATGCATAAGAGATTTCCTCAGAGACTTTGCCCTATGAAAAGAGCCATAGGAAATATTTTATCAGAATAAGGCCTTAGAAGAGAGGGTAGGAGATAAAAGCTGTCAGAATAGCTTCTTTGGGAAAATAGAAGGAAAGACTTTCCTTTAAAAGCTTCATCTTTGATAACCTGGCAGTTTTGATGAATTGGCAGAGACTATGATCATATAGTTAGCTAAGTTGAAAAAGTAAATGTTCATGAAAAGAGATTTTTTAAATCTTGCTAGGTCCAGTGGCTCATGTCTGTAATCCCAGTGATTCGGGAGACTGAAGCAGGAGGATTGCAAGTTCAAAGCTAGCATTAGCAACTTACCAAGGCCCTAAGCAATTTAACGAAACCCTGCCTCAAAATAAAAAAATAAAAATAAAAAGGACTGGGGACGTGGCTTAGTGATTAAGTGCCCCTGGGTTTAATACCCACTACTAAAAACAAAACAAAAACAAACAAGTAAATAAAATCTTATCACTCGGTTCCTAAGCCTTAACCCTCAACTATTTTGTAACAAGATTAAGAGAGTGTTTTTTCTTCATTAGAAAGGAATTCCCAATTTGGGTTTTCTAGGCTGAAAAGAGCAGAGAAGGAGCTCTCCCACCTATGTTTAGGATATCAGTTACTGTGTTAGCCAAAATCATCTAGCTATATTGAAGAGCTGTAGTGGTATGTTCAGCTTTGCCTTCTATAGATTTAATGTCCTGAAATTTACATTTCAGAGATTCAGGTTCTCAAAGAGCTAGACTCATAAAAAGAAATAGCTTCCTGTTGTGCAGCCCTGTGATGTATCTCCTATTTCAGATTGCTTCTCTTGGGCACTTAAAACAAGATATCCTAGAACTATGTATGTTTATCCTTTCCTATGAGTAGTTACCCAGCCAGAGATGGTAACATAACGTACTTTTTTCTGTCTTTGTCCTTAGGAGCCAATGAAGTGCTTCTGGTGGTTGGGGGCTTTGGAAGCCAGCAGTCTCCCATTGATGTGGTAGAGAAATATGACCCCAAGACTCAGGAGTGGAGCTTTTTGCCAGTAAGTGATAGTGGAACCATTCATGGGCAGAGAGCTTAAAGTTTTAATGACTTCAGTTCCTGGCTTTAGATGATAACCAGTCTAGCCTAAGAGTAGAAAAGCATAGTAGCTGCATAATGTTCCTTACAACAATGTTGCACACATAGTAGGTACTCCATAAATAGGTTGTTTTATTTATTTTTTTTAATTTTTTTATTTTTTGTGGTGCTGGGGATCAAACCCAGGGCCTGACACATGCTAGGCAAGTGCCCTGCCACTTAGCTACACCCCAAACCCTCAATAAACAGTTCAGGTTAGAAAATTAGAACATTAAACTTCAGAAACATTGGTGGTCCTGTTTGAATTTAATTCAGCTGTCCACCATTATTGAGGTACCACTGGTTATATTGTATTAAATTATTTTGAATCAAACTTGTGTTCAGTTGAACTCAAAATTTTGTATCTTTCTCCCTCAGTAGCTATTTCAGTACTGAAGGAACAACAAACTTGTAGATCTTTGGATTAATCCTCCTTTCTTTTGTAATTTTGAATCCTGGCCCTGTGATTAGCAATGTGGGAATACTTTTCTACTTCATAGAAAGATATCAGTCTCTTAGCCTAGTGCCTTTGGAGTCAATTACTGGGTAGTAGAAAGACATGAAATCTCTTATAAACCTTGGAACAAGGTAAAAGTGCTTCTAGAAAGCACCACAGCAAGAATTCCATTTAACAGTTAGTCAGCTGGAGGCCACTTGAGGAGAAACCACTGCCTCAGGAAAGGTTCATAGTGACAGGTAAAAAGAAGCAAAAGAGAGGTGTGTAATAAAGACAGAAAGGACAGCAAAATGTAAGGCCTAAAACTTGCCTGAATGAAATACTCTGTACCTCTTCTTTCCCAAATCCATAGAGCATCACTCGTAAGAGACGTTATGTGGCCTCAGTGTCCCTACATGACCGGATCTATGTAATTGGTGGCTATGATGGCCGTTCCCGCCTCAGTTCAGTGGAATGTCTAGACTCCACAGCAGATGAGGATGGGGTCTGGTATTCTGTGGCCCCTATGAATGTCCGACGAGGTCTTGCTGGAGCTACCACCCTGGGAGGTAGGCTTGCTATGCAGACCGTGTTTCCATCTCATTGTAACTAGATCAGTGTATCAGCATTCTTACCTCTCCTGTTATCTGGCAGGAAATACAGAGGATAAATTGGCAAGGTCAAATGTTTCTTTTTGCTTTTGGAGCTTTCAGTGTTACAGAAGCTGTTTGATATCTGTGGATCTTTCAATGGTGACTCCAAAGTTGGTAATTCAAGTTCCATTGTGCTGGGTGATAAGTAGCACTAGTTGTATTTTTACAAACTCCCAGGTAGTCTTTGAATGCTTTTAAGAATTTCATCTTACATCATTCTTTTTAAAGATGGTCTTGAATGTGCTGTCTTCCTTATTTCTGAGACATAATTGACTTATACCATTTAAACACAACTTTTTTTGCTCACAGACCTATGAAGAACCTGTGGGGAATTGTAAAAAAAAAGAGTTCTTTGAAATCTGTCATTGTTTAAGTCTGTAATTTGTTCATTCTGAACAGATATGATATACGTCTCTGGAGGCTTTGATGGAAGCCGACGTCATACCAGTATGGAACGATATGACCCAAACATTGACCAGTGGAGCATGCTAGGAGATATGCAGACAGCTCGAGAGGGTGCTGGACTAGTAGTGGCCAGTGGAGTGATCTACTGTCTAGGTATTCAGCCTGGGATGCAGGGATAGAGAACACTTAATGGTTAGCAGACTCTAAGTAGAATCCCTTTGTACCAGAATTAAGTTCATAGACTTCTTCAACAAGGAATATTGGTCTATCTCAATATATTTTCCATTAACTGGAAAACTGGGATTATCTTTTTTTTTCTTTTTCTTTTCTTTTTTTGTGGTGCTGGGGATTAACCCAGAGCCTTGTGCATGCAAGGCAAGCACTCTACCAACTGAGCTATATCCCAGCCCTGAGATTGTCTTTTTCTTGTAAGCAAAAAGTAGGGTAGTATTAGATTTCTGTTTGGATTATTAGAACTGTGGGAGAACTGAAACTAAAAAAAATTAATTGAAGCATTAATGGAAGGCTAACTGGGAATGGGCCTGAGGGTTTACCTTTCTTTTTAGAATGATCTCTCCTTTATTTTCCAGGAGGATATGATGGCTTGAACATTTTAAATTCAGTTGAGAAATACGATCCACATACTGGACACTGGACTAATGTTACACCAATGGCTACCAAGCGTTCAGGTAAGACTAGTCAGATTTGAGGGAGGAGACAGTAAACAGTGCTGTCAAATCTTTACACATGCAGTGTTAGTGTAGTCACAGGACAATATCAGTAAATCAGAGTTGCAGTTCCTGCTTCCCTGTAGACTTGTAAGTATGAGTTAGATTCTGGTTTCTTCCTTGCCTCTTTTCTTTAAATGTTAGTGAGAATAAAGATAAACTTTCAACTAGGGGGGCTGGGATTGTGGCTCAGTGGTAGAGCGCTTGCCTCGCATGCGTGAGGCACTGGGTTCGATCCTCAGCACCACATAAAAATAAATAAAGATATTGTGTTCATCTAAAACTAAAAAAATATTTAAAAAAAAAAAAAAACTTTCAACTAGGTTATAACTTTGAGGGCAAAAACTTTTTTCTTTTACCCATTTTAATGTCTTTGTTCCCTTCCTGCATTACAAAATACCTGATACAATTTCGTGTTGTTGTAATGTATGTTAAATAAATGTGTGTTAAATAAAACATCTAATGCATAAGGACAGAATGATAGCCATTTACTTTTACTGAGATCTTCTTGAAATTGACTAGGCTGGTATGTAAGAAAAAACACTACTCTTCCAGTTTTCTTCTGGATAAAAATTGGACCATAACTCTTTTCTTTCCTTTCAACATTATTGCCACCTTCCTGGTTTTCTCCTACTGAAGAGGGTGAGCTCTGAGTTAGTGAAAATGAAGAGAACCATTTCAAATTTTATCATTCCAAGTGCTAGTCAGAGAGTTTACAGATGAGCCAGGCATAGCTATAATCCTAGCAACTCTAGAGGTTAAGGGAGGAAGATCACAAGTTCAAGGCCACTCTGAGCCACTTAGCAAGACCCTGCCTCAAAATGAAAAAAGAAGAGGAGGGGCTGGGAATCTAGCTTAGTGGTAGAGAGCCCTTGGGTTCTGTCCCTAGTACGGAAGGGTGGGGTGAGGGGGTAGAGATGAAAAAACTTATACTGCCCAAGATTATTCTAGGCAGTTTTAGAATAATCCTTGGCTAATACTCTCTTTTTCCCCAGGTGCTGGAGTAGCCCTTCTGAATGACCATATTTATGTGGTTGGGGGATTTGATGGCACAGCCCACCTTTCTTCTGTTGAAGCATACAACATTCGCACTGATTCCTGGACAACTGTCACTAGTATGACCACTCCGCGATGCTATGTAGGGGCCACAGTGCTTCGGGGGAGACTCTATGCAATTGCAGGGTGAGAATTTAGAAACCAGAGTAGAATCCTGGACCCAGGGCAAGAGTCCATGTGAGCCAAACCCCATTTTTAGATGGAGACAATTTGAGTGGGAGGAGATATTCCTAGTGATAACCCTAATGAAGGACTATGATATGCAATGCTCATTTCTTTTCTTTTGCTTTTCTCCACTCAGATATGATGGCAATTCCCTGCTGAGTAGCATTGAATGCTACGACCCAATCATCGACAATTGGGAAGTAGTGACATCCATGGGAACCCAGCGCTGTGATGCTGGTGTGTGTGTTCTCCGAGAGAAATGACCATTGTTAGAGCACCATCCAGAGCTAGTGACCAGTCTAGGGGACAGATTGCAGAAGAATCAAGGATCCTTTCCAGAATGTCTATTTCTCACTGTGTGCACAGAGCGATTACAAGCACCAGTGCAGTGACGATTGTACTTATTTGACACACACTCCCCCTTGCGCTGGTAACATCCCACAGGAGGGTGGGAAACAGGTACTCAAGGGAAGAGAATGCACAGTGAATGGATATGAGACCAGATCACCTCTCCCTCTGGTCTGGGGAGCACTTTCTTAATGTTTTCCTTACCATGTGCTTGGGAGTGTGTGTGTGTGTGTGTGTGTGTGTGTGTGTATGTTGTGCCTCTTACATTGTGGAGAACTAAGATGAATATGGCCTACTACATATAGACAGTATCCAGCCTAAATGAGTGGAGGAATTACAGCTTGAGTAAGCTTGGTAAAATCCAAGTCCCCCCACCCCCACCCTGGAGCCAAGTACCTTTTCTAATCTACAAAGAACTAGGAATATCACAGCTCCATTCAGAAAAAACAAAAGGGAGAGCCCTATCAAAACTTTGGGGGCCAAGCAAAGAGATCATGTGACATCCCTTAGGGGAAAAGGTTTGGTATATCCAAACAGGTTAGAATAAGTGAGTTATTATGAACTCAGTTCGTAATATGAACTGAGTTCAATGGGATGTGAGTGAACCTGCAGCACCACTAAGAAGACTAAGAAGGACATATTATTTGAAGGATTTTTTATTACCCTAAGTTCTTTGTAGAGTGTTGTACATCTTGGCACTGGAGAATGAGAGAGTACAGAATGAACAAATGTTGGAATGAAAGGAGATGGCTTATATGTAGGTATTCAGTATACCTGGGGATAAACTAGAAGTACCTGTGATTTTACAGTCATCTTATTCCCTGCCAGGGCTCATGTAGCTATGGCAATGTTTGTCTTGAATGGGTGAAAGACTTTCTTTGTTGAATAGAATACTACTACACTATTACACTTCCACACTATTTATTTGGGGATGGGGTGGGGGTGGCAGCAACCTGGTAGTTCAACTACCTGATTACTGCCTCGTTCTTTTAAGGGCACACTTCTACTAAGAAGTGATTTCTACTGCTGTGTTTGGTACATTTAGTCCTCTGCCTGCTACAAGTTTCCCTTACCTGTCTTTCGAATGAATTTTATTTATCCCAGCACAGAATAATCAAGAACAACCAAAATGTGTGTTAGTTCCAGTACCTCTGCTGTCAACCATTTCTGAGCTACCATTCAGACCTCTTCTGTGTCATGAAGTTGTTGCATTATGGGTATTAGGAGTGTGGGAATGTGATAACTTTTAACAAGGATGCACTTTCCCTTTGCTCTGAAATTCCACTTTTTCCTCTTTCCCTAAGTTGTATTGACCTACAGAATTAATTTCCTTTGTATTTTTTTAAGAAAATAAAAAAGTCAGCTGTCTCAAATGCCTTTAAGAGAGTTTGTGTGGGCAGGGGATATAGCTCTGTGGCAGAACGCTTGCCTGTCATGCATGAGGCCCTGGGTTCTGTCCCTAGCAGCACACAGGTTTGTTGCTAATGAGCTCTGCCTTCAGACATTTTGAGGAACAGGCATAGGGATCAGCTGTAGGTCCTGCCTTCCTCTACCTGTTCACTGTGTTTGCCAACTAGATCTGCTATTTCTGTTTGCCAAAGGTAAGAGGTAGCACTTTTGCCACAGTGGAGATTGTCCTCAGTTCAAAGTTAATCTGAATTTGCCATATTTATCGGCCCTGCTCCCACTTGGAGTTTACTTGAAACTAAAGGAAATAAAGAGGTGGCAGTCTTGAATTCATTTAGCACCCACTTGAATTTTTCAGTCACCCTAGTCCTTTGTTGTGGTAGGTTTTTGTTTGTTTTTGACATACAGGTGATTGACCCAGAATCTCATGCATGCTAGGCAAGCACTCTATCACTGAACTACATCCCCAGCCCTTTTTATTTGATACTGAAACAAGATCTTGCTGTGTTTCCCAGGCTGGCCTCAAATTTGAAATCCTCCTGTCTCAGCCTCCCAAGTAACTGGGATTACAGATGTGTAGCACTCCACCCACTCCCAGTCCTTTTTTTTATTTTTATTTATTTATTTATTTATTTTTAGTTGTAGATGGACACAATGTCTTTATTTTATTGGTTTGTATGTGGTGCTGAGGATTGAACCCAGGGTCTCATGCATGCGAGGCAAGCACTCTACCGCTGAGCTACAATCCCAGCACCCCCCAGTCCTTTTTCTGTTTACTTCAACTTACGGCCCATGATGTAAACCGCTATGCAAAAGGCCTGCAAAACTGCAAAAATCTGGATGTTCTCAGAGCAAAAGGAAGAGCATAAAAGGAAATTTTTCACTAAACAGGCCAGCCAGCCTTGATCATATGGATTGAGCCTGCTAATTTGTTTTTTTTTTTTAATTTTATAGTTGTAGATGGACAGAATGACTTTATTTTATTCATTTATTTTTATGTGGTGCTAAGGATCGAACCCAGTGCCTCACACAGGCAAGTGCTCTACCACTGAGCCACAACCTCAGCCCGTAATTTGTTTTTATTATTATTTTTTTGTCTTTGGGGTTTTGGTTCCTGTGTTTGTGCCTGCTAATTGAACCACAACCTGTGAAATCTGGCTCATTTTATCTCAGGAAGAGATTGAGAGGAGGTTGCAGGGGAGGCAGAAATGGAGATAAAGGACTGATGGCTCCATTGCCAGCTCCTGAATTCAGACCAAATTCATAAATGGTTCATGTACTGAAGCCACAGCTGAATGTTCTACAGGAAAATCAACACGTAAAACTCACTGTTCCTTCTCTACTTTCTCCCCCAATTTTACACTCCTGCACATTCTCTCACTTGTACATAGGGATCTCCCTAATTTGGTGGTTCCTCATTATTCTAGCTCCTATAACTAGTAATCAGCCACTTAGTTACTTAGCTTAGGAAAGCTTTCTTTTGTCTGTCATCCTCACAATAGACACCCAGTTCGTTTCTTAAATTCTACACAGTTGTTTCAGATCCATTCCCATATCTTCATTCTCTCTGCTGCCAGATAGCTGAGGCCGTTATGCAGGATTCATGAGGTAATACTCTCCTGATGTCCTTACTATCACTACTTTCCTCTGTTTCTAGTCCTTTCATTTTGTGAAGCTCAGATAGGATCATAACATATAACAGATTATCAGTATATATTATTTCCAGCCTAAAATTCCATAGATTTCCATTGCCTATGTTTTAAAGTTAAAATTCCTTAGTATGACATTAGACTCAGGGGATCCAGTCCCATTCTGTCAGATCTTACCCATTACTACTGCTGCTCTCCCAGGCATAATGTGCTCCTGCTACTGGTCTACTTACCATTCCTAAATTTGCTCTCACCCTGGTTCATGGGTGATACTTTTCCCTCTTGTCTAAAATCTTGCTTTCCTGACCATCCTAGTCACCTTTTAATGCCTAATTAAAAGATCACCTGGGTAAAGCCCTTTCAACTCCCCAAACAAAAATACTCCCCAATCCATTTACAGTACTTTGTTCCTGTTTTTATTACACACCATAGGGTTCAAGTGTCTTCCTATTCCGCCTATATTCTCATATACAGAGTTCCTAATTGCACGTCAGGGTGCAGCATTGTGTCTGCTGTATTGTTACTAAACACAGAACTAATGAAAACAGCAGGGGATGGTGGGCAGATTACTTTGTTCCCTCTGGCCATTTCAGGAAACACGGCCTATTAGAACTACTAAGCTGGAGATGTAAAGACTAATTAGGTGGGATGATATTGTGTAATAAGAACAGTGACTTTAGAGCTGCATCTACATCTATGGACCTTGGAAAGAAACTTGTGATCTTTGCCTTTCTCGTGTGCACTGGGAATGACAAGAGTGCCAACCACATAAGGAAACTAATGATTTAACAAGTTAACCAAACCACTAAATCACAATGCTTTGCTGCCTAGTAAATAGTCACTATTATTAGAACAGAGTAACAAAAACTTCCACGCATCTTTTTCAACACTAAAAAGGCACGCATCCCTCTAAGTTGCTTCCTTCAGAAAAAGATAATATGGTTAAATCTTGCTAGGGGGGAACCCGACCCAAATTCTCTACAGGGTACTCCCAATAATATCCCCATCCATTCACGAGACGATTACAATCACAGAAAACTGAAGGGTAAAGCCATCCTTAATAATTTGTCTAGGTCTTAATACTAAGGGGAGCCTGGTGACCAGGTGGGTATGCGGAGTAAGGTCTTGACAA
This sequence comes from Geosciurus inauris, assembly GCA_004024805.1. Taxonomy (NCBI): domain Eukaryota; kingdom Metazoa; phylum Chordata; class Mammalia; order Rodentia; family Sciuridae; genus Geosciurus; species Geosciurus inauris. Next base: position 89,391 of record PVHX01006388.1, read on the forward strand.
TGGTCACAGGAGGTGCCCCTGTCACAAAGCCAGGCTGACAGCCACTCGGGCTGTGCAATGAATGAGGGCGCTTGCGCAGCAGGGTACAGCGCAGTGGAAGCGGACGCCTGCGCAGAGGGGGTGATCGTGCGCTCGCGCCCCGCCTCTGCCGAGCCGCGCCAGCGCAGTCAAGAGCCAGCGAGCAAAGACAGCGCCTGCGTGGTCGTGGCCGGGGAGGCTGTGGCGGCAGCGGCGATGGAGCCAGCGGAGCCCCCAAACGAGTTAGTGTCAGCCGAGGGCCGAAACCGGAAGGCGGTGCTGTGCCAACGTTGTGGCTCTCGCGTGCTGCAGCCAGGGACCGCTCTCTTCTCCCGTCGACAGGTAGGAAGGCAGGTTAGAGCCGCTTACACTGCCGTCTTTCACGGGCCGAAGCGGTCTGAGTCCGACTCTTGGGTTTCCGGAGACCGCGCCCCGCCTCGCGCGGTCCCTAAGCCCCGCCCTTCAGGCTCGAGGTCCCGCCCCACTGGCTCCGGTTGGCGAGGCTCCGCCCTTGCGGCCGTGGCGGCGGGAGATGCGTGGGCTACAGCCGCAAGACCACGGAAGCCTTTTCGCCGGGAGGACGTTCCTGGTGCACTGGTGTCCGGCCATGGCCAGCTAGACTCTGCCGCAGGAGAGCTTCCTGTGCACCAGCCTCCCCCGGGCCTTCCTCCCGAGCGCGGACAATGAGCCCCCCCACGCCGCAGGGCGGTTTCCGCGTGCTTGTGGAAGGGGTGCTCCCCAGCCAGCTGCTTCCGAGAGCTCTGGCCAACCTGAGAGACCCCACAGGTGCATGGTTCAGTCCCAATCTGGTGTCTCCCCGGGACGTCGGAATGTAACCTGTCCCACATCAACCCCTAGCTACCGATCCTTACTCCACCGCCTCATTTCTGACAGGCGCCTGCCAGCACCACAGAGGAGCTCCAGATACAACTTTGGTGTAGGGGTACGCAGAATAATTCCTGGTACAGTTTCCCAAGGCACTACGAGCCAGTTTTTGATACGAATCATATTTCAAGTGGGATACATATCAGAAATTATGGAAATAAATTTCGAAGGAAGACAATTTTTCTTCAGATTAGAACTTTTAATAACCTTCGTACCACCATCACTCCAAATGAGAAAGTTGATACGTTTTTTTTATTTTGGTAAACTTTTTATTAAAATGTAACATACCCTTAGGAAAGTGCAAAATAATCTCGTTTCAACCATGTACATATCCTATAAGTTCAAATGATTTTTAAAAATAATGTAGACCATTTTGTTATTTTCATGTGGTTGAATTAATCCCTACAACTCAGGGCACTGAGGAAGGAGGATCACAAGTTCAAGCCTTAGCAATTTAGACCTGTCTCAAAAAGGGCTGGGGAGCCCTGTTTGGTGGTGCACGCCTGTAATTCCAGCAGGTCAAGAGTCTGAGGTAGGAGGATCTCAAGTTCAAAGCCAACTCCAGCAATGGCAATGCATTAAGCCACTCAGTGAGACCCTGTCTCTACATAAAACACAAAATAGGGCTGAGGATGTGGCTCAGTGGTCAAGTGCCCCTGAGTTCAATCCCTGGTACCAAAAAAGGGGGAGAGGGGACTGGGACTGTAGCACAGTAGTAGAGTGCCCTTGGGTTCAGTTCCCAGTACTAGGGGGGATTGGTGGCAGGAAATAAGGCTGAGGTTCAGTTAAGGTGATTAGAATGGATGTGAGGAGCCATGGGAGTGGACACCCAAGAAATGCATAGGATATGAATCAAAAGACAGACTCAGCTGGGCACAGTGGTGCACACCTGTAGTCCCAGCACTTTGGGAAGCTGAGACAGGAGAATCACGAGTTCAAAAGCCAGCCTCAGCAACAGCGAAGAGCTAAGCAACTCAGTGAGACCCTGTCTCTACATAAAACACAAAATAGGGCTGGGAATGTGGCTTAGTGGTTGAGTAACCCTGAGTTCCATCCCTGGTACCAAAAAGAAAAAAAAAGACTCATGCCAGGTGTGGTGGTGCGCACCTGCAATCCCAGCAGCTCAAGAGGCTGAGACAGCTTAGTGAGGCTCTAAGCAACTTAGTGAGACCCTGTCTCTAAAAATATTAAAAAGGGTTAGAGATGTGGCTCAGTGGTTAAGTACCCCTGGATTCAATCCCCAGTACTAAGGGAAAGGGAAGGGGGAAGAGGAGAAATGGGAAAGGAAAGGGAAAAAAAGAGAAAGAGGGAGGAAGAAAGAAAGAAGGGAGAGAGGAAGAAGTCTCCAAAGATTACACATTGTATGATTCCTTTTATATAATATTTTCAAAATGACAAAAATTTGCAGAAACAAAAGGCAGGTTAGTGGTTGCCAGGGATAGGAAATGATGAGTGTGGTTATAAAAAGCAATGTGAGTGATCCTTGAGGTGATGGAACTATTCACTATCTTGACTGTGACAGTGGATATACAAACTTACATGTGATAAAGTGGTATAGATCTAAATACACATGGTGACACGAGCTTCTCCAGAGGCTGAGGCAGGATCACAGTTGACTCCGGCCTGGGCTGGACAACCCCCTGTCTCAAAATGGGAAAGGGCTGGGGATATAGCTCAGTGGTAGAGCAGCCCTGGGTTCAATCTCCAGTAATGGGGCGGAGAACTAAATAAGTACACAAAAGAAAAGTAACTAGTATCTGAATAATAAACTGTATGGATTGTATCTGTGGTTATATGCTGGTTGGGATATTATACGGTTTTGCAAACTGTTGCCTTTGGGAGAAACTGTAAAAGATGCATGGAATTTCTGGGTTGTTTCTTTTTTTATTGTTTTTATTTATTTATTTATCTATCTATCTATCTCTCTATCTATCTATTTATTTATTTATTTTGCAGTGCTAGGGATTGAACCCAGGGTTGCTTTACCACTGAGCTACAACCCCAGCCCTTTTTTAATGAGAACAGGGTCTTGCTAAATTGCCTAGGAGGGCCTTGAACTTGCAACCTTCCTGCCTCAGCTTCCTAAATTGCTGGGATTATAGGCATGTGCCACTATGCCCAGTAACCTGACTTCTAATGTAACGGCTAAAGGCCCTCAGAGCAAGGGTACCAAGAGAAACACCACAAGTTGCATACCCTTTCTAACCTAGTTTGGCATTTTCACGGCCTTACAGTCACCAAGGCAGTCCCCTTGGCTGGCCTATGCTTCATCTCCCAGCAGAAGAATTATCAAAGAATTTATAGATGTACTTAATTTATAGATGTACTTAAAGTTCTCACAGAAGGGAGATAATTATCACAAAGTAAACAGAAGTTTACTCTGTATTATAACAATTTTTATTCTCATCCAAACTGTAGCATGCTTGCCAAGTTTTGTATGAGAATATATGTTTACAAAGAGAGGGAGATGTTTTATTTTTAGAAGGGTACTGTGAACAGCTCATCAACAGAAGCCCACTGACTTGTGGTGTTCTATCTGTTCCTGAAGAGGCTGTCCAGGAGTAGGGATACTAACTAACTAGCTGTAGTCCTGATAGGAAAGTTAACCCATCTGGCCAGGATATCACTGGCAGCCTTGGTCCCCAACAGAGACACTTGCCTTAAATCTGATGGGAATTTTTTTTTCAGTTGTCAATGGACTTTTATTTTACTTATTTATAGTGCAGTGCTGAGAATCAAACCCAGTGCCTCACACATGCTAGGCAAGTGCTCTACCACTGAGATACAACCCCAGCCCCTGATAAGAATTTTTTAAATTTTCACCCCAACAATCTTTCCAGAAAGCCTTATTTTATTCCAGATGTCATAGCCAGTTACCTGGCCCTAGTGATTTTCTTGGCCTTGGGATGAATAGGTTGAGATCCAGGCACAGATATGCATGTACGTGCACATATGAAGGTGTAGCCTTACTACACGTGGGTCTGGCTTATGGGAGCTAAATAAAAACAAGAGTGTTGAGGAATATATGGAACAGGGCCCAGAATGACACCATGAATGACAGTTAATAACAACAGTGTCTCCATTACTCCCAGAGGAGACACTGGAGATGGGTGCTTTGCACTATAATCAGGAACAGGAGAGGAAAGCTGGCGCTCTTGCTGGGCCCTCCTGAAGGTAGTTGCTTAAGTACTCCATTTTCTTGGACACACTGAATTATTGGCTGAATGTCTTAGCTCGTTACCAAAGTTCTATTCTGCTTCTGGTTTGATTTCACACCTGCAAGACAGAGGACAGACCAGAAATATTTTTAAGGAAATTGAGGCCCACAAAGTTACAGAAAGGTCTGGAATTCAAGTCTCTTGGCTCCTGAATTTTGATGCCCAACTCTTTATTTTTTTAATTTTTTTTTGTAGTTGTAGATGGACAGAATGCCTTTATTTTGTTTGTTTGTTTATTTATTTATGGTACCAGGGATTGAACTCAGGGACACTCGACCACTGAGCCACATCCCCAGCCCTATTTTGTGTTTTATGTAGAGACAGGGTCTCATTGAGTTGCTTAGTGCCTCGCCATTGCTGAGGCTGGCTTTGAACTCGCAATTCTCCTGTCTCAGAGTGCTGGGATTACAGGTGTGCGCCACTGCGCCCAGCTTTATTTGTTTATTTTTATGTGGTGCTAAGGATACATGCTAGGCAAGTGCTCTGCCACTGAGCTACAGCCCAAGCCCCTTTGATGCCCAACTCTTATTTAAGTCTCTGCTGTTTTAATTTTCATTTAGGGTGAGACAGCATTGGGGATACATTTAACTATCCAATGAAGCAAAGAGGGACTGGAATGACAATGTAGCAGGAAGAGGAAGAATTTAATTTTTTTTTTTTTTTTTTTTGGTACCAAGGATTGAACTCAGGAGCACTCGACCACTGAGTCGCATCCCCAGCCCTATTTTGTGTTTTATTTAGAGACAGGGTCTCACTGAGTTACTTAGCGCCTCACCGTTGCTGAGGCTGGCTTTGAACTCGTGATTCTCCTGTCTCAACCTCCCTAAGTGCTGGGATTACAGGTGTGCACCACCACACCTGGCGAATCTCATATTTTTTTAACATCTTCAGATGACATCTCAGGTCACATAGCAAAGGATAGTAGAGATATGTTTTAATAAGCCAAGTGCCTGGCTGGCGTGGTGGCACAAGCCTATAATCCCAGTTGCTCAGGAGGCAGAGGCAGGAGGATCACAAGTTTGAAGCCAGCCTCAGTAATTTAGGAAGACCCTGTCTCAAAAAGGCTGAAATTACAGCTCAGTGACAGAGCACCCCTGAGTTCAATCCCCAGCACTACAAATAATAATATTAATAAGCCAGATGCTTAAAGGATGTGGAATAGACATGTTCCAGATCAGGACCCCCTCTCACTCCTCAGAGATCCCCTCCGTGCTACTGTGTGGCCCATGGTTCAGAACTGCTACCTCCAGTGTATTTAATACATGCTGATTTCCAGTGCCAGACTAGCATACTGAGGCCATCCTGTTTTATTACAGTTTGGAAATGCATTAGAAATGTGTTGTGGGGTGAGAAAAAAGTAATATAACCGCAGCGATAAAGAGGAGCAGAGGGGCGCAACGCTCTGCCGGCATCGTGTCTTTCAGCAGCTAAAAGTATATACACCACTCTCATGGAGGAAGTTAAAGCAATCATGTGCAGCTGGGCATGGTGGTGCATGCCGGTAATTCCAGCAACTCAGGAGACTGAGGCAGGAGGACCCAAGTTCAAGGCCAGCCTTAGCAACTTAATGAGGCCCTATATCAAAATTTAAAAGGCTGAGGATGTAGCTCAGTGGTAAAGTGCCCCTAGGTTCAATTCCCAACACCAAAAATAATAATGATGATAATAATCAGAAAATAATAACAAAAAAGTGGAAATGGCATGAGGAAACTCCAAGGAGTAATGAATATGTTGGTTATCTTAATTATGGTAATGGTGTCACCAGTGCATACATGTGCTGAAATGTATCAAATTGTATGCTTTAAATATGTGCAGTTTACGAATCATTTATACTTAAGCTCTTTTAAAAAAAAAAAAACGCAGTGGACAGTAGAGAAAGCTAGTTCAGGCTAGTTAGAGAAGACGTCCTGAGGTTATATTACAGCTAAATACCAAGAAGGTGCTGGCCATGCCCTGAGGGCAGAGCAGGCTCCTGCTAGTGGAGGAAGCAAGGCCAGTGTGCCTGAGGCAGTGAGCCAGGGAGAGGAGGACCATGTGGGGCCTCGAAGGCCACGGTCAGTGCAGCAGGGAAGCCACCAGCTGAGCTGCTCTTTCATCTCTCTTTAGAACCAGGGCAGGGACCAGAAGAGCCACCCAGCATCCTAGTCTATAACCTAAGGAGAGGGCCCTTCTTTTTTCTTTTTCCCCCTTCCATAAAGCTGCTGGGAGCAGAGTAAAGTGTAAAGAAAACGAGGGTGATGGTGTGACTGGGCCAGTTTAACTGCTATGTTCCTTATGTTTTCTTCCCATTGCAGCTTTTCCTTCCCTCCATGAGAAAGAAGCCAGCTCTGGCCGATGGCAGCAATCCTGAAGGCGATCTCCTCCAGGAACACTGGCTGGTTGATGACATGTTCATCTTTGAGAATGTGGGCTTCACCAAGGACGTGGGCAACATCAAGTTTCTGGTCTGCGCAGACTGTGAAATTGGACCCATTGGCTGGCATTGCCTCGATGACAAGAACAGTTTCTATGTGGCCTTGGAACGGGTTTCCCATGAGTAACTGAGGGGACGGGGACTGAGATCTACCCCCAACTATAAAAGCTCTCCCCACAAGAACTGGCATTTGACCTGTGTAACTGTTGTGCTGCCTTCTCTGTACTAACACAAATGATGAGCACCACCGCCTCCCCTGGAGCATGCAGAGGGCCAGTCCTGCGTCCTCCACGCCTTGCTGCATGCCTCATGCTTGGTCCACTGTGCATTACCTGTCCTGCTGCCTCTTTCCCCTAGTTTTAGGACACTGTCACACCTCCACAATCTAGTCTCATCCCTGGCACTCTACTGAGGCTCTATTTTACCCAGGACTTGCCTTTTTTTTTTTTTTTTTCCTTGCTCTGGGAGAGCAGGATTCAACTTTTTAGCCATGACACATGACGAGATGCTCGTGTGCTGATAGTTGAAACTCCACCTTTTTCTCTCATTCAAGAAAGCATACATGTAGCCGGGCGATGTGGCTCACGCCTGTAATCCCAGCACTTGGGGAGGCTGAGACAGGAGAATCACAAGTTCAAAGCCAGCCTCAGCAACGGCGAGGCGCTAAGCACCTCAGTGAGACCCTGTCTCTACATAAAACACAAAATAGGGCTGGGGATGTGGCTCAGTGGTCGAGTGCCCCTGAGTTCAATCCCCAGTACCAAAAGAAAAAAAGCATACACGTATCTGAGACATACTATTCTGAGGCTAACCTTATTAATTTATTCTTTCTAAAAGTAAAACATTTACAAACTTCAGTATTTAAACCACTAATGAGAAACACACTACTTTGGGTCCATCTGTAATACCATGTTTGAAAGCCTTTGCTCTGGGTGGATACTGATGTTTTACTGCAAAGATGGATGTGGCCCCTTTTTCCTTCAAATCTTAATGTGATTTCTCCTTTTACTGGTTCCTCATGTCTATAGCCTGTACGTTAGCATCAGACTGTCAGCACCATCTGGCAGCCACCCAGGGGAAACGTGCCCTGGCTGTTAACCAGGCTCTCCTGGAGAGTAGAGGGTATGAGGTATATAAGGGAAAGACCTTTGCCTGTCTCCTCTGGACAGGTAACTTTCTTCCACTGTTCTTAGGACAGACTTCTGTAATAGATAGTATCGTCATTTACCAGACATTACTAGGCATGGTCCTCATGGTTTTGATTCAATTGAATCTCCCTCCCAACCCAGAATACAGAATTTTTCAACCAATACACCTCTATTTCTATTGCTGTGGGGTTGCTCTGTTTGATATTAGCAAACTTATTTAAGTCTTCATCATGATTTCCAATTATTCTGTCCTTTCTCTTCTGAAATGACTTGCATCTTGGAAGGGATCTATATGACCAGGTGTCAGGTGTCCTCCCAGCGACCCCACCTCCAGAGGCCTAAATTTGAAATTAGGACTAAATAGAGACCTTACATCCAAAGTCCTTTCCTTTGCATCTGTTGCTTCCTCCTTCCTTCCTTCCAGAACTTTCTAATGACTTCCCCACTAAAGTAAAGGCCTTGAGCATAGTTTTGCAACTAACCTACTTGCTTAGAAATGTGGCTTCCTTCCCCAGTCAGCTTGAATGAGCTCCAGTAGAAACAGAGAACTTTTCCTGACAAATGATCAAATGTCCATTATGAGATTCGTGAACAAATGAGAATTACCCACTCACGTCAGAGGAATAAAACCAAGTAATTGCCCCTAGGGACATGTGGCTCCTCACATCACAAGCCAAAACCTAAACTGAGCATTTTCTTAAATTAGGCTTTAACTTCTTTTTTTAATTACAAAAAATAGTACATGTTTATTATAGATAATTTTTTTAAATGAGTATAATTTTTTTTTTTTGGTACTGGGGATTGAACTCAGGGGCACTTGACCACTGAGCCACATCCCCAGCCCTATTTTGTGTTTTATGTAGAGACAGGGTCTCACTGAGTTGCTTAGCACCTCGCCATTGCTGAGGCTGGATTTGAACTCCTGTCTCAGCCTCTGTAAATGCTGGGATTACAGGCTTGCGCCACCGTGCACAGCTCTATAATTTTTTCAAGTTAATTCAGACTTCTGCCATCCAGAGATTGCAAATGATAATGTGGTGTATGTCCTTCTCAATGTTTTTATATGTACATATTACATGTACAGTTTTTAAAAGAAATATGAGCTCATACTGTACTCTTTCATAACTTGCTTTTTATTGTTTAGTAAAACAGAATGAAGAGGCTGGAGATGTAGCTACATGGTAGAATACTTGAGTTCATTCCCTAGTATTGCAAAATAATAAATCTGGGTGAATATCTTCCCTGTCAGTAGCTACCCATCCATGTACACCATTGTTATTATATTCTATTGTATCACTTCACTATAATTTATTTCTATAACCCATTATTAGGTTGCCTGCAGTTTCTTATAATCAATGATATAATGTGCAATCTGTATAAATCTGTATGCCACTTTTTTTTCTTTTTCTTTTTTTTTTTTTTTTTTTGTGCAATACTAGGGAATGAACCCAAGGCCTTATACCCGCTAGACAAGGGCTATACCACTGAACTACAACCTGACCCTTTATTATTTTAATTTGAGACATAGTCTTGCTAGACGGTCCAAGCTGGCCTTAAACTTCCATCCTTCTGCCATGGCCTCCCAGGTATCTGGGATTACAGGCGTACACCACAATGCCCAGCTTGGATCCATATCCATAATTATTTCCCTGACATTGTGAGAAATGGAATTGCAGGGTGTGCACGTTTCCAAGGCTTCGCTGTTTTGACACCTGTTCCTCAAAAAGCTGTGCTAATTTACTCTCTTCAGCAGTATAAAAGAGCACTCACTTTCTGACCCTTACTAACACTGGGTATTTATTATCATTAAAAATATTTTGCCACTTTGATAGAAAAATAGTATTGTTTTATTTGCATTTTATTTCTAATGAATTTTTATATACTTACTGATCATTTGTTTTTCCTTATTTTAGAATTGCCAGACATCACTGTGCTAGTAACCAAAAGTATTGAGTTAACTATTCTGCCTTTTCAGTTTGATTTGGGGAAAAGAAATGAATTTAAGCAATGGAAAGTAGAATTCTGTGCATACTTGGGAAGAGGGCTGAGGATGTAGCTCAGTGGTAGAAAGTTGGCCTAGCATGTGTGAGGCCCTTGGGTTCAATTTCCAGCACCAAAAAAAAAAAAAACCAAAAAACACCACACAAAAAATGTAACTACTTGGGAAGAATATATAATTTGAAAAGCAGAAGAGAGCTAAAACCTGAACTCTAGGGTTTAGTTTGATTTCTGACAACTAACTAACTAATCAGTATCTATTATAAAAATGAGAATGTCATCCCTCCATTGCTATCATACATAATAGGTTCTCCATAAACACTTGTGAATCAGTTAATCCAGTGTTAATACGGGTCAGAAACTGAGTGCTCTTTTACACTGCTGGAAGAGCATAAATTAGCACAGCTCTTTTTCAGTAATGTGTCCAAAGCCTGAAAATGTGTACAACCTGCAATTCCACTTCTCATAATGTATGCCAAGGGTACCCAAGAGGTAACCCATGCTTGTTGCTGTGAGTACAGGAACCTGCAGTTTGAGAGCAGTTGTAGCTCATTGATGGTGCTCAATGCTTAACATGTCCAAAGCCCTGGGTTCCATCCCAACACCAAAACAGAAACAACTCACAATTTCCTATTGATGAGAGCAATTGTGCAAGGGCCTAATTGTTAATGTAAAAATTTTTTTAATAACAAAAGAAGAGACAGTGGTATATTGACATTTTACATATTGTAAAAGACTATTCAAGTAACTAACACATAAATTATGAGGACTTCAGCTCCTGGTAATGGTAGGTAATTTGGACTAACTATCCCACTGGGGGCAACTAGATAGCCCTGAAAAAATATTTTTAAAATTGTTTAAGGCCCAGCACAGTGGCACTTGCCTATAATCCCAGTGGAGACAGGAAGCCTGCAAGCTTGAAGCCATCCTTAGCAATTTAGCAAAACCCTGTCTCAAGATTTTATTTTTTATTTTTTGGGGTACTGGGGATTGAACTCAAGGGCACTCAGGCACTGAGCCACATCCCCAGCCCTATTTTTTTGTATTTTATTTAGAGACAGGGTCTCATTGAATTGCTTAGCATATTGCCATTGCTGAGGCTGGCTTTGAACTCATGATCCTTCTGCCTCTGCCTCCTGAGCTGCTGGAATTACAGGCCTGCACCACCGCACCTGGCTTCAAGATTTAAAACAAAAACAAAAAAAACAAAACCAAAAAAATGGCTAGGGATGTATCTCAGTGGTACAGCATTTGCCTGGCATGCACACGGTCTGGGTTCAGTTACTAGTACTACAAAAAAGAAAAATTGTCTTCAACTCTTGATACCAAGAATGGTATTGTGTTTAGGAGCACTTGGTATGGCCCAGGATTTGACATGCAATCATAGGCTTTCCTTCATACTGTCTAACAAAACCAGGCTCCCTCACACCCCTCGTAACAGAATTGTTTAGCTTTATACCAAGAAGTTTGGAAAAGCACCAAAATCCACATGTAACTTGCCCAGGTATTCTTAGAGGGTGCTGTGAGACCACAAGTTTTTAAGAGATTGTCTAAAATGAAAAAGCATGTGAACAGATTCTATGGTGGTTCCATTTGTGTTGAATGCATCTGTGACAGGATCAGGCCTGCTTTCCTTGTCCAGGAGCAGAAAATTGTCAATTGCCAAAGGTACCAGCAGAGTCAAAAGCTAAATAGAAAATTAAGTTTTTTTGAGTAACTTGAAAAAAATTAAAAAAATAGGAAAAAATTCTATTTGAAGACATCAGAGAGCAAATATGATTTTGAAATACTATTAGACCGAGCCGGGCGCGGTGGCTCACGCTTGTAATCCCAGCACTTAGGGAGGCTGAGACAGGAGGATCGCGAGTTCAAAGCCAGCCTCAGCAACAGCGAGGCGCTAAGCAACTCAGTGAGACCTTGTCTCTACATAAAAAAAAAAAACAACCACAAAATAGGGCTGGGGATGTGGCTCAGTGGTCAAGTGCCCCTGAGTTCAATCCCTGGTACCAAAAAAAGAAAAAAAAAAAAAAGAAATACTATTAGACCGAGACCTTGAGGATATGGAGGCCCTGGGAACTGGGCTTAGTTTTATGGACCACTGTTTTCCTGGATATAATTGCCAAACTTGGAGGCTATTCAGAGACTTTGATTGGGATTGTTGAGGAGGGTGCTTGGTATTGAACTCGGGTCCTCACACATGCTCTAACACTGAGCTACATCCCAACCCCAAGATTAGTGGTTTTTGGCAGATTTC